>VWYI01037229.1:104645-133020 GCA_013399455.1 Anthoscopus minutus | reverse complement strand
ACGTGGCAGCTAATTAGGCTAGAGCAAGACTGGCAAAAAATGAAGGACACTACTGAGACTTAAGAAATGGCCTGTAACCTCTCCCATAAGGCAGCTGCAGTTTTTTCCCTTCATTTGCAAGCGAACTAACGTGCAAGGAAGCCTCTCCTCCAGAATAAGGACCTAACACAAAGTAGAACATTAGATGTGAAAGAAGTCCACAAATAGCCAGAAGTCTGTCAGCTATGAATACATTTCTCCTAAGTCAGGTCAGTGAAAAACTACTGAGCTAAAAAGGAAGTTGGCCAAAAGAAGGAGCTGTAACAGGAAAATGGTTGGCTATAAACACATTCCAAGATGAAACCAAAAACCTAGAAAGTGTGCCCAAACACATTCATTTCTCCACGACACATCAGAAACTCTGGTTTCATGTATGAATTTACCCTTTGAGTCTCTTCATAGATATGAAGCTCAGTTTTAAAAAGCCAAGCAAGAAAATGGGCATCTGCCCAGGAAAAGGAACATCTGTGCCAGAAAGAGGGGAAATGAACCTCTTAACACCCATTTTTGGCCAGGTCAAAACAAGGACTGCAGTACTGCTCCCCATCCTCCCAGATAAACAGTCATACCCTCAGGCCATGGGTTTTAAATGGTGTCTTCTCTTTGGCTGGGACACTTCTTCTGTAACTACTACTGGGAACCTTAGAAAACGAAGGTTTTCTTCTTGTGAATGATGTTCTACAAACCACATTTTGATAAACTCATCCGCCTTCCAGAAACCCATTACACACAAATAAGCAACAGGTTCATGAACTTGACAGCTATGGAAAATCAGCATAAACCAGCAGAGCTAAGAGAAAAATTTCTGCTTTATACCAGAAGAGCAACTCATTCAAGAAGTGGGTCTGTACTGGTCACTGTGCTGAGAAAAGCTAACTAACAAAATTTTCAGCAGAATAAGAGAAACAATATACTCCAAAACTTGATGATGATCAGAGGAGTTATTTGAAGAAGCCGTTCTTTGAATTTGTATTTGAATTTGCACAAATTTCCTACAGCTATGAAAAGTGGCAAAAAATGTCCTACAGGATATCTGTTCAGCTGAGTTAGGATGTCTCTGTCATTTAAGACAGAGGAAAAAGCCACAGAAACAAGGACACAGATCTTGACAAAGCAAAATGCTATAGAAGGTTTAGTTTTTCTTGGCACCTGCCTATGAAAGCAAAGTGCTGGGTAACAAAAGAGGAGACAACACACAGCAAACATGGCAGTGACTGCATCCCTTAACTGAAAAAAGCCCAAGATGGACAAGATTCTTACATTCTAGTTGCTGCTTTTGCTACCCTGAAATATGTTTCCTTTTTACTCTTTTCTGTGAAAAGTTTAATTTTGTCATGATTAACATCAGCAGCAACTTCTTTCATTCTACATTCTATTAATCATAAATTAATAGGCAGTAATCACATTTACAAACAAATCATGTGACAGAACAGCCATTGCTTTTTTCCTGTAAAGACCTGATAGCTTTAAACTGCATTCAACTTTTTATGACAATAATCTCAAAGAATTCACAATCCAAACACCCTAATCTAATAACCCTCAACAAATTTAGGCATGAATGGTTTTAGCCACCGTTTGAAAATTCAAATTTTATAAGGCAGATTTCACATATGGTCAAAGTTTCCCTTTGAGTGGGATGGGTATAACTGCATAACCCAGAAATCAAACCACTGAGCAGTCTAATTTTGCCTACGCTGGTACTCTAAAAGTGGTGACTGCCCACATTTAATTGTTTAGTAAGTGTGAATTTACTGAAATCACTACTGAAAGTGAATTGCAAGCCATTTCTCAATATTCAAGTAGTTTACTCCCTTCTTCCTCTAGTCCATTTAATCTTACTACTACTCTGGGGCTCCTCCCTCCTCCCCCTTCTCTCTTGTGTTTGACTGACTCCTCTGCTCTTGGCCTGTCCTCACTGGCATAAAGAGTTCCCTGCTGATGGAGCAGCTTTGCTAACTGCTCTCGCCCACTCAGAAGCAGCTCCCCATTTCCAATGACTTGATGCTGGATTTCCTATGAACCTAAATATCTAGCACAGGTCTAACACATACTATATTTTCATTCTGTCCAGTTTGGGAATAAATACAATTTGAAGGAAAAAAGGGGAGAAAGATTATGTTCTAAACAAGTGAAGGGAGAATTCCCCCGCCTATCTGTTCCCCAAGCACAGATGGTACTTCCTTAGCTCCCAGGTATGTTTGAGGGTCAGATGCAATTACATGTAACTCATGCAAACCACAGACAGAATTAAGGGATATTTTAAATGAGATGCATACAGCTACAGTACAGGTATAGTTATCAAAACAGCCACCACACAATTATATAAACATGGAATATACTGTATTTATCAACCAAAATTCAAAGAATTCTTCAGATCACCTTACTCCAGCTGTTGTCTCACTAGCTTAACCCTTGGCCATTTTTGGGTAGGAGTTAGTTCACTTTCAGAGGCAATGGCAAGGAAACCCAGACAGAACAGAGAGAAAAAAGCACAGAGAAAGCTGATGGGTGTGGATTTAAGAGTTTCACCTGTTTTCACCAATTTTCTGTTGGGCACTACTGCTATTGTAGCATTTACCCTGCCATGACCCCAGGGAAGTGTGGAGAGACCCATGCCCAGGCTGAGGGTGTAACTAAGCAGAAGTAACAGCTCACAGAGAGGAGGAAATGGAAAACTGCTAACACCAGTTCCAATTACCCATCACTCCCAGTTGAACAATGAAGACTAGGCAGGACTTTCTCACCTGCCTCTTTACAGATTTCATCCAGTTTCTTTTAGACTTTGTGGCCAATACTTAATTAAATTGATTTGCAAAAAACAACTCCTAACCACGATAGAAAAGCTTGTCATATTCTTAGCAGCCTACAGGAGTTGGAGTTGAAGGACGTCCTTGCTAATTCACACCTTGGAATCACTTCTAGTCACAGGTATCTAAAATCCTCTGACACATGCTAGATTTCCAGCTGCCAAATATCAAACTTAGTTACTTCTTTCTCCATTCCACAGCAGATTCAGCAAGTTCTCCAAAACAACTTCCTTGCATGTAGAAGGTAGAGAAAATGGCACTTCTTTTAGATTGATTTTTAGATTTTATTTCCCAATTTCAATATAAATCCATTGTAAGTTGACCTATGTGCCTGTGGACTAGCACTACCCTCATAATATGAATGACAAGAAATTCTAAGTCAAACTGATACCACCAATAGCTAAGCTCAGTCTTATCTGACACTGAAATAGCTCATTCCCTAAAAACACAATAAAAGCAATTTTCCAAAATCATAGTTTTCACTAGCAACTTTCCTCCTTGTTATGTTAGAAATATCTACCGCTGTGGAAAAGCTCTGGCCTTTGCTAAAAAGCAATGAGCCTGTGGGTGAAGATAGTGCCAATTGCATGACGACTTGTCATACTCATCATTGTTTGCCATTATTCTCCCCCTTCTACTGCTAAATCAAATATCACATGTCAATAGGCTAAGTAATGATTTCAGCTGTAAACATGTGCAAATAGAATATAATTCTGCAGTAAACTGTATGTTCATCTTTTAATCTATGACAACCAAATGTCTTTATAAATTTAGATCCAAGGAACAATACTGGCTTCAGTTCATAGATTTGCCAGTTAAGCATCAACTTAGGCAACAATAGCTTTCAGTCTTAGCCAAGACTCTAAGAAAGAGAAAGACTTCTTCCTCAGCTTTAAGTAATGCTTTTGTTTAAAGCAATAAAAAAAAATGGTATCAAGAAAACCACTTATGTGAAATTCATAGCATCTTCTCTCTGTCCCCCCATATTCTCTACTATTAAAAGAAAAAATTGACCATTTAAAAACCCTCATCTCTCTAGTACTAAAGAAATCCTCCAAGTATCTTCTGTCTCTTACTTTAAAGTAAGCTATTTAAATGCTCATCCTCAATCTCACACCCCACACACATTGCCATTTTCCTAAAAGGACCCTGACTGGCTTGAGAATCCACAGCCTCATTCAAATCAGCTCTCTCTCAATGAACTGTCTCCCTGCAGTCTATTTCAGCCATGCTCCCTGCTAAAAGGACTCACAGAAGTCTTTTAAGGCACTTAAAACATTCGGGTGTCCACTGCTCACTCTCTGACCCTGATGTCACAGAAGCACTCAGAAATCTGTCTGTAAGCAGATGGGATAACCCTTTGACTCAAAAGAAAGTGAAAGAGGGTGAAGAAACCAGGAAGCAGTACTTTCTGCAGACTGTTAGAAGCACAGTCTCATTGCTACTGTCTGAAGTTACTAAGTAGCAAGAGTAAAATTTTGTTCCTGCAAGTAATTGTGTTCAGTAAAGTAGACAAAGAGGAAACAGAGGAAGGAAAGTATGAAAGTGGCTGTTAGCTTTCACATTGTCTCAACAACTGAAGGGAGGTGGGAGAATTTGCCATTAAAGTCCACGCCAGTTCTTTTCTAATACTCCTCATTATTTTGGAAATTAGGTTCAAGATTTTAAAATAAACCAGCATCCTCAAAGTCAGGCTCTTCAATAAATACTTTTTTCAAGTTCTGAGAGGGATTTCAGTACTGAGAAGAAATCATAGGAGGCTAGATGCCTCATCTGTTTAGACATTCTGGAAAACATCACTAGGCTTCCAACTGAAATAAAAGGCTTTTAAAATTTCACCCTAAATTGCAATGAAGAAAGAATTGCAACATCAGCTGTAAGGAACCCATTAGCCCTCTTGACATATTCAGAGAAACAAAGCAGCTGTCAGGAACAGTTTACCTTTTACAGCCTCTTTAGAGAAAACCAACAAGTAAAAAGCCTTTGAGATACAAATACGGTGTATCTTAACACCTGCTTATGCTTGTGGCTGCTTAGGAGTCAAAGCAGCAGGTCCCAAACAAAGTCAATGTAAAGCAGGTGAAGCTTCTGAGTTGAAGCTAGGGCTTCCTCCCAATGACTGCAGTGCTCCAATCCAAGTCAGAGCACCACTGCATGCCAAGGAGTCAGGGATGAGAGCGGTCCCTTCCTTGGATTATATGTTACCTACATAGGTCCTGCCACCAAGAGAGCAAAGAAATGTCAGCCTGTGCCCAACCAAGATCCGCTTATTGTAAATGTGTGGTTTTACCAATTTCTATTGCTCAAATTTTAAATAGGTCCATTTGAGTATGCAAGGGTAATTAAATAAAAAAAAAGGGGGGGTTTTATTTGGTGCTAATTCACCACATGCAAATTCCAGCTGTTTACTGTGGACCTACCACCAAGCATACACTTCTTCCCACAGCTCATCAGAAAGCCTCTTGCTGGTGAAAGTGGTTAATCCACAACATTTTTGTTGCTGAAGCCAAGACTCCAAATGGGGGGTTTAAGTTACTAATGACAAAAAACTTGCATTCTTTAACTAGCGAATACTGTAAGGGTTTCTCCATTTACAGAAAACCACCCTAGAAGTGGTTGCTGGCAATAAAAATGGACCAGAATAGAAGAAGCTGTTACCAGGCAGGACAGAGATGCACAAAGCAAAGCAGCAGCAAACAACAGGCTAGGAAAAAATCCTGTTATCTGGCAGCAGTGGACAGCCAAAGTAAGCGACAAGTTCCTTAGTGCCCGCCAAGCAAAAGCCTTGTGCTAAAATATCCTCCTGTGCCGTGGCCAACTTGCAGCCTCTGACCCCAGGCTGGAAACAAAGCTTGGCCTGACGCCTCACTGTGATGCTTCATGCCACCACATGACAAAAGAAATGGCACCTTTAATAACCAGGTTTGATGTTTTGTATTATTCCTGCCCCAGAAGCAACCAAAACTTCCAGCCAGCATTAGAGCTTTATGGTGCTGGTTTCTCTGCGAAGAATGCATTGCCATAAGTTATTTGCAATTTATTGAAAATCAAATAGAAAATCTCTATGGGAACAAAAGAAAAGAGTGAATCGAACAAGTAAATTGAATAACTCCTTGTCTCTACAAACCTTCATCTACTATCTAATATACATCTGACATTATCACAGACTGTTCTGTGATCTCATACATTTCATTTAAGACTGCACAGTATTACATTTATAAATGAACAAGTATACTGGATAGTAAATGGCATATAAAGAGTGATTTCAGTTTTGATGTGAACTTTTGAGAAGATCATAAATCTCAAGGCAGATCATTCTACAAATCATCTTTACATTTACCACGTTGTGGCTCTATTTAACCCTTCTCTAACAGAAATCAGTAGAAGCACATCCCTCTGCCTGTGAATAACAGGAAAAGACACTGAAGGAACAGATAATATGAGAAGATCTAACTCTCAAAAGAATCACAGCACTTGCTTTTGCTCCTGGTCTCAGCTCTTCCAAAAAGCACAGGGAAAAGGCATTATTCAGGTCAGTTTTATAATTGCTCACGTTTACAAACTGTAGTGAATAAAAATACTGAGATGTGGGTCAGTGCTGTGGTACTAGTTAGAAAAGAACACAGCACCACAACTACAGGTGCTGCTCTAGAAAAAATTAGCTCCAAAACTGTCAGCAGTAAATTTTTAAAAATTGGTCTCTATGAACTACAGAAGCTGTGCGCAGTTTGCCCACATCTTTAAAGTCACTTGATACTGTAAAGGAGCTTTCTCTAGCTGCAAGAATAACAAGCATGCATTAAACAGAGAATGTCTACTAGTAAGTCTATCCTCTAGTACCTACCTCTTAGCACCACACCTGGCCACAGGAATACACTGTATTGCATTAGCTTACACCTAAGTCATGTGCAGACTTTACTGACCAAAGCCTGGCACAAAGCCAGGGACATACAAGGCCTTTTCACTCCAAAATCACCTTTTGGGCAGGCAAACAAAACACCTCTTCTCAGATGCCCTTCTCATTCTAATAACAGATACAAATTTAACAAGACAATTGTATATCACTACACTTCACCTTTATACAGCAAATTTCTTTTTTCTGTTTCTTTACCCTGATAAACGTTCACTAATTTATAGTGAGTCTCCAGAAAAGATCGGTTGAAGAATCTCAAAAGCTTCACAGATACCTGTAGGTATGTAAGAGTCCCATCCACAGAACAAGCCACTAAATATGCCACTAAGTAAACAAACCCAAACCACAATGGAATCTCATTCAGAAGCCACTACCTTGCTTTTCAGAGATCTGATTCACTGCTAAGTACAGGCTGGTAGTACTGGATCTCAAGGCTCTGAAGAGCCCATGCTAGATGCTGGAGTTAACTCCTACCAATTGGCTTTTGATGAATATTTGCACTGTCACCTCAAAACCCTTGGGTCAGATGGCTTGGGAGACAAATACAACTCATCTATGAAAGAAAAAGATACCTTTCCAAGTTCTTTTATGCAGTTGCTCAGTCAATTCTATACACTTAATTCCTCTTCAGATCAAACTTTACTGCTGCCTCTTGCACTTTATATTCCATAAGCTACTCCTGCAGAGCACCCTCCTCTGTCCAATTTAGATTCTGCTTTCAAGCCCGTTTGAAATTTGCCATGCTCCTGTTTTCTCCCCTGCCGTGTCAGCAGCTAGGTTGACCACAGATGGAGCACATTTGGCAGCTGAAATGCCCCAGATGCTGGATCTGGAGCCATCTTCCCAGCTGCAGTTGCTGGGCTCACGTCCGACTCCTCAGCTGTTGGCTGTCAAGCTGCCCTCGAGCTGTGCCAAGCATACATCCCAAAGCTTTGACCAAAGTGGGGCAAATGCTCTAAATCTGTGAGGCCTGCTGACAGAAAGGATAATAGAGACTAAAGGTTTTAAAAGTAGGCAGTGAGGGAAACCAAACACCCTTCCCTCCTTTCTCCTCTATCCCTATTTTTTTCCCACAGTCTCTTTTCCACTATTAATAAAAATTCAAGGAGAGCTGAATGCTGAGAGCAGCTCGAATGCACCGTGTGCTAGTCTGAGGTACTGGCCAGCAAGAGATTCCTCTTCATCAACACTGTGTGCAGTGGAAGGTGGCTCATGTACCTCTACTTCAAATCACAGCCACAGCAAGGGATGGAAAATAATCTTTATTGAGGAAAAGGTGGCAACAGACAATTCCTTTAAGCTCTCTAGAAATCTTACACCTATCAGAGCTGTAGAAATTCTTGCAAAATTCAGGAGTGACTACTTAATATCCTACTTCTGGCTAATTTCCTAATTTTTCTCCCTTAAAAGGAACTTCTACATTCTCCATGCCTCCCCACTGAAGAGCAAAAGAAAAAGCTTACTGTGTTTCAATGACTACAGTAATTCAATTACCACTCTGTATTCTGATCTTAGATTTGAGAGGGAGCATTTGAAGTTTTCACCCTTTACCTCATATCTACTCATCCTGGCACAGCACTCCACATGCTGGTAAAATAAACTATCCCCATCCACCATTAAAGTACCTCCACAGGACCTATTCTGCTAAAAAAAAAAAAAAAAAAAAAAAGGTCTCTTCTCAAATAGCAGGTCCAACTCACAAATGCCTCTTTTTCAGGTTTCTTCTATTTATTACATATACACATACTGTACCTGTTAGAGCTCCTGAAAGGAAAACACTGTTTTAGAGAAAGTTTATTTTCCTAAAATATCACATTTACTAGTTAAAAATATTTTGTACATTTAAGATTAAATAGCCTATACCTTGCTATAAACCTTCCCCTTTCCAAATTAAAAGATCATCATCCAAGTAAAGGGATCAGTAGAAAGTTACTTCTACCTAAATGTCTTTTGTAAAAAACAGATACCATTTTTTAAGACTCAACAGTCATACACATTTCGATTTGTAATTACTGCTGAAAACAATGGTAGTGAAGCTAACTTCCCCCTGCAGTATTTAAAAGTCATTAAACTGAGCTAAAAGCAGTGAGAATCTTCAGTGAAACAGACTTCATATGGAAGAAGTGGACTGTATTTCAGTAAAACCAAGTCAGTTTAACAATATATTAGTAAAGGAAAGACATTGTTTATCGTGCTGTTTCTTTCCTTTAACCCTTTTCTTTCAAGGAGAGTGGCTCAAAATTAGATACACAATTATTGACCAGGATCCGATAAATCAAACATTTCATTCTCCACTCAGAGACTTCTTACATGATCACGTGCCAGGAAACTAACCTCTGTCAGCCTCAGTTTCTTTATTTGCAATCTGAATTAGATGATAGAGGAGGGAGGAAGAGGCAACTTGACATTAAATAATTATTCATCATTTCTGTAACTAAAAATATATATATAAGCACTAAGTACAGAAAGTAAAGGAACACTACTACTGAGTTGAACTGGAACACCAATCCTCATGCCCAGTTGCTCTGTAATACTTTGAGAAAAGACAGGATTTGATGCACTCCCATCAGGACAAATTCAGCTCTGCTAAGCCCCAAGGAAATGAAATTGCAAAACAGAAAGTGCCTCACACAGCCAGACACACTCATTTGTTTACACAGCACAAGCTCCCAATTGCAATCCTGAAGGCACTCAACTACAGTAGTAGTGTATTGTGTAAAAAATGTGAACGTGTAACTGCGTAGAAAACCCCAACGTAAATCACAAGCTCTGCTTTCAAATGCTTTATTGGGAACCTTCTGTTCAGAGGAGAAGCGTGACATTGTGGGATTCTTAATTTATTTTTAAATATGTTCTTCAAAACATTATTGTTCAAGGCACTGTAATTTACATCTACATAAGATAAGTGGTGCACTTAAGAAAAACACTAACAAAACCCACTGCCTTTCATTTGCCAGCGTGGGAAGAGACTGCCACCCTGTGGGCTTCATCACACACACAACTGCAAGTCCTCACACTCAATTAGAGAATTGTTGAAAATTTTATTTTTACGAAAATGAGGTTATTTCTAGGATTTTCCCCATCATTATAATAATTTTTCAAATACATAAATTCACTTGTCATTCTGTACTGCACCTGAGAAAAATCAACATTTCATGAAGGCACTGTACATAGAAAGCTTTTTGGAATTACAAGAAAAAAAAACCATCTACCAAATCAAGCTTTGACCATAGTTAACTAGTGCAATCACTCAGTTCACAAGTGAATTGCATCCTAAATGCAGCTTGTGCCACCCCTGGGAAGGTCTAAACACATGTATTATGGCAATGCTGAATAGCATATACAGATAGTTTAACGCTTCCTGAGGTCTGGAGTTCATTTGTATTTGTAAAATCCTTCTCCAGTCTTTTTACCCAGCTTCTTTTCTTCTACCAGTTTATTCAGGAGTGGGCTGGGTGCAAAAAGAGGATTGTTGGACTCTAATGAATGCCATCCTGAAAAGGAAGGGAAGTGGATGAATTAGTAATAGTTCTGTTTATACGCAAGGATAATAGAGATCTGTATCTCCTTAGAAAAATATTCAAAGGTCAGAAAACTGAAAAAGGATTGGATCTTATTCTAGGCTCTCTGAGACCCTGCACTATAGCTTCATAAAGCCCAGATCAGAACTGATGATGATGCACAAATCTAACAATTAGTCTTCAGGCTCAGTGTACTCCAAACACCATATAATCACCACCACTGAGGATTTCTTAAAACAAACAATGAGAACTTTTGAAACATAGTTAAGTACAAGGAAATAAAATAAAGGCTTTGCTGAAAAGAAATTACAGTGCAAAGACATTTCAAGTTGAATTTCTACCTGCAAAACACATGGTATTGCTTAGAACAATATAACCCTACTCCACAGTACTGACTAAAAGCAAAAGAGGTTCCACTGAAAATGCCATCTAAGTGACATTCTGCTTCAGAGAATGTTTAATCTGCTCATTCAGAAGAACACAACAATCATCAACAAGCCATCACCAATTATGTATGTTTTTGTTACTGTATTAACAGTCACCCAACATTATTAACTGAAGTGACAGGGAGATGGTTCACTTACGTCTTTTGAGGTATTTACTGGATTTCCTATTAATTAAGAATAAAAATATGGCTGGTAGAAAAAGGATAGGGAGTCTCAACATTTGTTGCTCTTCATAGAATTCCTCACCTCCAGTACATGTCACTCTTCCCACTGATTCTTTTTAGTTATATGAAGTACCATTAATGCTAATATTATTATTTTTCAATGGCACTTGATGAAATCAGCAAAGCCACCACTGTTCTGTCCCCATGGACAAAGGGTACAGGCATGGAGTACAAATGCTGTACTCACACAGCATTCTGAGCTGAATTCTATCTCCTTTCTCCTCAACAGATCAAAGGCTAGACCATAAACATTCAGTTTAAATAATTAAGACTCACAGTTGCATTAGAACATCTACAATTTAACTAAAAAGTGGAAAAGCAGAAAAAAAAGAAGCATGCAGTACCATCTATAATGTATTTACAGGTATCCAACCCAACATAGTCCAGCAGTTCAAATGGACCCATGGGATAGCCAGCCCCAAGCTTCATGGCAACATCAATATCTTCCTTTGATGCATCTCCTAGAGAAAAGATTGACAGTTTGATGAACAGAGAAGATGCTGCATCTCCTTGGCACCACTTATAAATAATTAACAGGGTGTTATTTCACCCTGGTGCAGCTCTTCACAGAAATCTCTGCATGTTTCACAGCCACAAAAACTGGAGTCAGCATACACATGCTGGAGCATAAAGCTGAACCTCTCACAAAAAAGAGAAAAAAAACCATCAGCCCTGCAGGCCTGCTTCCCATTTTCCTGGTTTCCTCTTGCATTTCAATACAGAGCACTGCACTACTTATGGAGCCACAGACCCTATCAGAACAACTAAAGGAATAAGCGGTCACTATGAAGAAACAAGAGCTTCTTCTAGAGGCAGCAGAAGACGGTAAGTAAGGAAAAAACCTCAATTTTGGCTTCATGAGATCAGCAGCTTTTAAATGATGCACAGGACAGTGCTACCCTTACACTACAACTGCCAGAACACAAGTGATATCCAGCTGATGGGTAAGGCAGGCATGGAGAGGGGAGCAGGAGCAGCTGAGTAACATGCTTAACTACAGCACCTATCACCAGAGGACATCTATATGTTGGGATCAGAGACAGCAAGACCTGAAACAGCTGTGCAGGTGCAGCTGAATTCATGAATTCCAAAATTATTTAAAAAGAAATAATCAAAATTAGCAGAAATTCCTTACTTCAACTTCAGTCTGCACCTATAAAAATACAAATCCTGCACTGCCACAGTTAACTTTAACCTCATTCTTTAGCTAGGAATACATATGTTAACCTGTCATCAAAGCAGATGCACCTCTACTGCATACCTCTAAGTCATATTTTGAGAAAGGCAGTGCACCTTCTCTGCAGATCCTATAAAAAGGATGAAGTTATACAAGCCCCAGAGGTCCTTGTTAAGTAACCCCCATGCTCGATGCGTACAGGCGTTCACGGTGTCCGGCAGCTCGGCAGACACAGCCTGTGCAATTTATATGCCTAAGATCAGAGAAACCTAGAAATAAATTTACAAAATCCCTTGTAAAGGTAACAACTTCAGTGACAGTTCTGTATGAACTAATAATTTATATATATCTCCTTTTACTCTTTAAAGCTGACAATGTTTTTTTAAGCCACATTTTATTTCTGAGAAGCTGCAGAGAGTAGCCTTACCTAATTCTAACATAACTTCAGTTATCAAAATTCAAACATAGCTAAAACCTCAGCTCACTTGCAGTTGATGCAGGTATGCAGACTTGTTCTCTCAACAGATTTGTCCCACTTTGTGAAACTTGGGACTTGGCCACCCAACAGTTCCATTACAGTGCAAAAAAAATAGTAAAAGGGCAAACAAGAGCTATATCCCTAGTTCATTCTAATCTCTCCTAGTATAAGGCAGACTTCCATAGAAACTTACCTGACTGCTTTTTAGTTTTTCCACTAAGGACAGAGCAGTACAGATCACTGTACATTAATATTTACAATATGCCCTGTTTAAGTCATTGTTAATATACTAAAGGTATATTGCTTAAGCAGAAGTGCACATTTAACAGAATGAGATTCTATATAAATAAAACTTCAAGGATTAGCCCAATAAAATGGCATTTCAGTGCTTGGGGTTACCAGGAAAGAGACACAACTTCATTTAATGTAGATGACAATCTGGATCAAATGTCTACTCTGAGAAAAAAACACAAAATATGATTTATATCGTTTATAAACACAAATGATAAAAATTTAACCTGATTCACTGGAACATATTAATTAAAAGACAGCCATCAGCCTTCCCAAGACATCAACTAGCTTTTTAAATAGATTTCATTAGAATTAAAAAGTCACAAATGAACTTTAGAAAGTTTGGAATTATCATACTGTGGGAAAAAATACAAAAAGAATAAAGACGAAATCAAAATATTGTTTTGCTTAGGCAAAAGCAGTCAGTTTTAACATACAAACTCAGTGACTGTTCTCTTCTGCATTTAATTAAAAGTTCTGTTGTCTCCTGAAATATGCACAATGATACGTGTCACTTAACAAAGGCACCTCTTTTAAACACACTGAAACACCCATACACTTCATTTAAACTGTGACTTTTTCCAAAAGAATAATGCCCCCTCACATTCATGGCTTTGCCTTTCAAGTCACTAAATTTTCTCTTTTCTTCCTTTGAGATGTAATTAGGTACATCTGTTGATGGATAAACACATAGTGTTGTTTTAGGGTTTTTTTGTTTTGTTTTTTTTTAAATCAAACCATCCCTTCCGTGCGCTTTAAAAGAGATTTTTAATATTTAAAGCATATTTGGTAGAATTCTGAAAACAGAGAGCTTTCATCTGTAAAAAAGCAGTGATTTCAAAAACAAAATGTTTGAAATGACTTTCTTAGTAGCACGGAGCTAGAAGCAGAGCACTTGAAATAAAAGCAATTGTAGTCTCTGAAGTAATTGAAGTAATTTCATCTTTATGCACTACATTCATTATTGGCTTTTTTTCAAAACAAGCTTTAATGTGCTGAAAAAATCAGTAGTTTTTTGGGGATTCATTATTATTTTTACCTACATATTAATGTAAAAAAGAGACCAGCAGTGTGACTGGAGTTCCTGAAACACCTATGTCTAAAAATCAACACAGAAGGGGAGCAGTTTTATGTGGCAGTAGCTGAGCTTAAATCACTTCTTGTGCCAGTACCATAGTGTGACACTACTACACCACTTACCTCAAAACTGGTGGTTTATCACACAAGCCCCATAAGTGAACTCAGGAAAACTTTAATTATGGTCCCATTATGGGACTTTCAATCACTTTTATCAATGTCTCTGAGATAGAAAGGAGAGTTCCTGAACAGCTGGCAGAGGACATTTTACAACGGCACTACACTCACCTTGTCATCTACAAGCCAGACACATTTTCCACCACCAGGAACTTCACACACAAGTACCTTCAAAGTCTGCATAACCTGAAATTTCACAGTGAAGGCAAGGCGTTTCCAGCTACATGTTGGCTCATATTTAACATTCTCTATCCACTTCCAGCCTTTAATGTCTGACAATTTTGAGGGAATCCCAAGGCTTTTCTGAAGCAATGTAAGATTTAGCAGTGTTATATGTCAACACCCCTTGAAGTCAATATCCCACCAAGTACCTCTCTCAAAAAGCCGAACAGCTTCCATCATATAAGGCACCAAGAGACGGTTTACAATAAACCCTGGAGTATCCTATGAAAAATAAAAAAGTGATTCTAAGTAATCACTATTTATTAGAACTACATTCAAATGCTATATTATGACAAATAAAACAAGTGGATGAAGACACTTATTGTATCATTACTTAAGATACTGTCAGAACTCTATTTTTATTCTCATTTATCTGCTCAGTATTAAAGCATAAAACATTGAGAATAAAACATTTTCTTTAGACTTTAGAATCATTAGACTTTCTTTATCAAAAGTCTAATGATACGATTTCCTGAAGTTTAGGAGAAAAAGAGTTCCTCCCTAACAGGTTCTTTTGTGTGTGTATCCACTACCAGAAGCACTCCTGACTAAAGTCTGCTTCTTTCCCCACTGCTCACTGGTGATCCATACTTTTGAAAGTAGGATCGTTATAACAGCAAATGTCAACACTAACAATGGAAAGATAACACACAAGCTGTCAGAAGGTAACAAATGAATACAAAATTTTTGCACAAGCATCAATCAAAAGCACAATCAATCAAACACAAGAGAGTTTTGCAAATATAGCATTATTTTGTATATTAGTATTGTTTCAGATGTTTATTATTCATTCCACTTTATCTCAATATTTAATCCAGAAAATCCCAAGCAATATTTCTTCTATAAGCAAGAATTAAAGAAAAAAAAATTCAGGCATGAATACTGCATTATTCCGTATCCAAGCTAATTTATAACAATTCATCCTATATTCTACACTGTGACAGAAATAGGAAAAAAGTCAACTGAGGCCACAGAACAATGTAGCCAGAATTGAGAGACACAGCCAGAATTAGAGTCCAGCATCCAGAAGCTGAATTAATTAATCCAGTAACTACTGGATTGCAGGCCCTTCTTTTTATGATCAACGGTCTCCTGGGGGCTGTGAAACTCAAAGCAGTAGCTTGCATAAAGCTATCCAGACCACTGCTTAATGGATTCAGAAAAAGTGTGCTTTCGAAGTAGGTTGTTTCTCTAGAGAAAAAAACCCAAAGCTGAGAAGAAATTAAGATTAATATATGTCCAGTTACTGCAGTGTTAAGAAAAACTTGCAATAAGCACACACCATGGAGGATTCAGGCAACTGCCTCACAGTACAAGAGGCAGCAGTTCTGTCTCTGGCATGGCTGCAGATGAGCTCCTGCTTAAGCTCTCCAGTCTGTGCTTCTGCAGGACTTGAAGAAAAGATGCCATAACAGTAAGCCCTGGTACCTGTGAGCTTTGCTGCTCTAGACAAGATACCTAGAGTCACTGGACTTCAATTTGTAGTAAATACAGGTGTTTTCTTTGTCAAATTTCTTTTAGTTACAAACTGGACAAGAAGCAGCCTGGAAATTTCTGAAGTGCTCATACATCTACTAAAACCTACCACCTTAAAATAAACAATCTATAAGGACAGATCCTCTGAACAACATACTGTCAAAACATACTCACTTTACAACTGACAGGACTCTTTCCTACTGCTTTGCTGAAATCCATAAGTGATTCAAAAGTCTTTTGGCTGGTCATTGGAGTCTTGATTACCTGGGTACACAGATGGTAGAGAAAGCATAAGCATATTTCTGTGCAGAATATCTCTCATTTCCCCATTACAGCAATGTAATCCAGAACACTCTTCCAGAAATCCATAAAACATTTTGCAAAAAACCTTTATTGGATAGGTATGTAACAGACACAGAACACTATTTTACACATAGATACAGCATTTTGCAATATTGTTTCTTCAAGACACTTCCCCACTATGGATGGATGGTAAAAAAAAACATTCCTTGAAAGCACACTTAAGAGATCTTAGCACATCAAAACAACTTTAAAAGCTACATAGTCTCTCTTGTCTTGGGAAACACAGAGACATCACTCTAGAGAACCATTAAACAGCCATAGTTCCTGATATAACAGGATGTAACAGCTACTCCATCTCACTGAAACCTCGGGTAATTCTAGGGAGTGAGGAGGTTTCTCCTTGGCCTACTTTTCTCAAGCCAAGCAACCCCAGCTCCCTTAGCTGCTCCTCATAGGAGTTAGTCTCTGGACTGTTCACCAGCTCTGTTTCCTTTCTCTGGACACGCTCCAGCACTTCAATGTCTTTTTTGTAGTGAAAGGCCCAGAACTGGACACAGTTCTCGAGTTGTGGCCTCACCAGTGCCAAGTACAGGGGGACAATCCCTGCCCCGGTCCTTCTGGCCACACTATTTTTGACACAAGGCAGGATGGCATTGGCCTTCTTGGCCACTTGGGCACACACTGGCTCATGTTCAGCTGCTATCAGCCAGCATGCCCCAATCCTTTTCCTCTGGTCAGATTTCCAGCCCCCCTTCCTTAGCCTGTAGTGCTGGAAACATTGAAACAAATGTGATTGACTTTGTTCCAAAAGTGACAGGCAATAAGATTTAATGTCTTGACATATTCTATTGATTTCTACACTGGTATTAGCACTTCCTGTGAATAAGCCTCCCTTCTTGAAATGATGGCTATGAACAGCACCTCTGTCGGCAGCTCAGTGGAGAATTCAAGAGCTTTGAGACTGAAGGACTTAACTCTGTCTCTTAAACCCACCCCTCAACAGAGACTGCAGCACCCTCTCATCACTAGAGGTAGCAAATTCCATATCAGAACAGCTGCAAACTCAGATCTGCTCTGTCAATCTAACTGAAGTCCCCACTGCAGACAACTGCACTGCTGGGCTGCAGCTGCTGCTATGATGGAGCATGATGATAAGAGCCCCTGTAAGGTGTGCTTGTAAGACACTCACCTCCACGAGCTTCATCATAGGCACAGGATTGAAGAAATGGAGACCACCAAATCGGTCCTGCCTGGTGGTTGCGTTTGCCATCTTTGTGATTTGCAAGGATGAAGTGTTGCTTGCAAATATCGTATGCCTGGAAAAAAGAAATATAGAAAAGATTTATATGCATAAAGGACAGCAGGAGACTGGGGCACTAAACATAAATAGACATCCATTGGCTAACCATTCAAGAATTCTCAGAAATATCCCTGCAGTTTATCACAGTCCTTTTGCTGAGGTGTAAGCACAGCAATGATTAAATAAGCACTGCAAAGACCGTGTGACTTTCTGATTCTTGATGAATTATATTGAATACTTTTATTAGGTGCTGCAAGAAAGGATTGTGCAAGTAGAAAATTTTATTAACTCCCCAAAATCCATGCTATGTAATTCCTTCAGCAGTCCTGGAAACCAACAGGTATTTTTATCTGTTGTTAAACACATTTACACATTTATTGAAACCCAGTCATATGCCATGTTAAAAATGCACTTTGGAGTCCAACAGAAAATTTGCAATCTATTTTGTTTTAAAATTATCAGTGATAGATATGATGAGCAAACCTACCACAAGAGCAAAGATTTGATGGGGAAAAAACCCAGAAAATATAAGACCTACCATGCATAGGACACTGCAAAGTATACACAAAATGACACAAAATATACACAAAGTATACACAAGAATTTTAAGGCATATATGAAGTCCTTTTCCTGACATAAACCAGATTTACTAACTGAAATTTATAATGGTTAGAGATTTTTGTTTGTTTGGGTTTTTCTTCCCAGAAATATCTCAAAACCTCAACAGCCCTGCTACCACACAAAAAACTTACAGAAATAGCTTTTCCTTCAAATCACAAAAACCAGAAACTAAATTAGAGATTAAAATCTACCTTTCATTTTGGGCTGCATCCTACTATCCCTACAAAAAGTTGTCTTACTGGACTCAGCAAATGTTTATCTACATTGATATTTTACTTGCATTGTACTAAGATGTAACTGAGCTTTACAACATAGCTTTCAAAAAGTTATGCCCAAGTTATGGGAACATCTTATAGTGGCATTCAAGAAAACATTTCAAGACAAAAGTACTCACTTTGTTTTCCATTTTTTATTACATTTTCTTTTTTGTTATAGTGAAGGAAAAACATTCCCTGAAAATTCCTGTTTACTCTTCTTCAAATATATTCTTTTATTATCTCCCCAGCATAAAGTGACCTTCTGCTGTTCTGAGGTGAGGTACTAAAAGCAGCATTCTGCATTTCATAGTTTTGACCTTACAAGGTCAGTGCATACAAAAGCCACTCTCACCGAAAATTTGCCACTGTATATAAAAATTAAAATATTGATCTAAAAAAGAAGCACCTTGATTTGTGAAATATAATCATTTCTAAATTTATTTCCGAGTTCACTTAAGAGATTTTACCTCAGTACCTCTTCTGTAGCCTCACATAATAAAAGCCTTGGAAGAAAGAAAAGCACTGAATTTGCATGGTGAACAAGCGTATTTTAGTTACACTTTCTTCTCTGACCAACCAATTGACTTCAGCTGAGTTTAAAACAGAATTTTCATGCCTCTTAGACTTAGAATTACACAATCTATGCCTCAGGTGACAGCAGAGTTGGGAGGCTTTGGGAAGCCAGTACTAGTGAAGCCACAGAAATGGCTTTCCCAGCGCCACAGTGCTTTCTCTTGGTGCCATCTAGTGGCTCAGGGAAAGACCTCGAAAGCAGAGCCCAACACAAGAGAAACATTAATAAATATTTTCAGTAAATCAAACTCTTACAGTCCAGCTGCCTTCCACAGCAAACTGAACAACGTTTCTTTTTTTAACAGCTTTATGACGCATTCATTCTAACACAGTGAACAGCAGAAAACACTGGCCAGGTTCAAGCTGAGTTTCCACATCTAAAGGTAAATTCTAGACCAAGGAATATTGACGGACATTTCCTACATCCCAGAAAAAACCAAAAGCAAGTACAGAAAAGTTCCTAAAGTGGATGCCCAAAATTTCTTTTGTCATATTCGTTACAACTCTGGAAAAGTGCTGCAGGGTCTACAAAAATCCTAGTCTGACCTTTTTCAAAATTGAAATGCAAGACTGACTCCATTCAAGAAAAGGAAAATAAAACTGAAAAGTAAGTAGCAATGCTTTACTTTGCTCCAAAGATGATGACCATGTAGCACAGTAATAAATAGCAAATATGGTGAGTATAATACTGAGAGGAACAGAACATAAAATTCTGCCTTCTGCATTTTGCAAAGCTCCAAGAACATAAACCAGTATGTTCTCAGACTAAAGGCACCCAAAACCAGCATCCACCATTGCACCTGGACAGTTACCCAGATCAGGAATGCCCTGAGTTTCCAAGATGCTCTGGGGCTGCCAAACACTCCTGGCTTACTACATTTGATTTGAACACTTAAGAGGAATTCGCTGCCCACTCAAAAACACAAATTTCCTCAATAAAAGAATAGCTTTCACATCCCCTACATGTATAGATCCACTGTCAGCGGAATTAGTTATTTTTTAAGAAAAGAAAGAGGAATTAGGTTGTGCTATGCTTTTTCAATGCAATATTTTAGTTTTTTACAGTTCCCAGACTTATTTATTTCCCTTGGAGACGTCTTCACACTGCAAAACTGGGAGACGAACAAGTACATGTTGCAGCTGAGGAAACACATGAGACATAAAATCCAGCACAAAAGAAGCAAAATGCAGGGTTTCAAACACCCTTGTATTTTATAGATAGAATTCATCACCTTGTCAGAACAGCTGTAATACATAGGCCCTCATAGTTCCACCTGCTATCATCCACTCCTTGGTAAGTCCTGAGATTTGAATGAAGCCAAGTCCTTCCTCCACAGCATCCTGGTCCTTCCTGGCCTCTGCCTGTAACCTACACTTCAGAGGGCCATCAATCCTCAGAGCCCCTCAGAAACTCTCCTCCTGAGACTCAAAAGCTGTCTTTAAACAAATCCTGTCTTTGTTACCAATTAACCACAAGCCTACACAACAGTTAGGCCATAAAACAGGTTTATAAATTTTGAACTATTCAGTCTTGGAAAAGGCTGTAGAATGCTTGAACTGACAGGGAGAGCTTTCCATTCCAGAACAGTGCCATGTGGGATGAGTAAATCCTACTGCTGCCTTCTAACACATGGAAAACCACTCACTACAGGTTTCTGTCTCTCCCCACATTAGGTGCACAATCTGCAACTCTATACTCTCTCACAGTTGTATCCAAAGTTAATATTTTAAAGACTTGACTACTACATTTCACTATTTTGCAGGTTTTTCATCAAGACTTTCTACAATGCAACCCATTTTCTTTGTCATTCGCTTCACTTTCCTTTACCCTGCACATAAGATACCTGTATGTTTATAATAATTTTCAAATATCCTCTTAAAAAGGAAGGCTTCTTGTCTTAGCCGTTTTTCCCAACCCTGCAAAATCATCCCTTTTGCAATGGGCAGGAGCATTTGAAAACCTCCCACTATCTTTTAACACTGTAACATAATATTTGATGTTTTGCAGCAGCTATGTTGACAAACAGCTCAGTTTCATTAAAAATAGCTTCAGGTGTTCCAAACATACATATTTTTAAGTGAGGCTCCAAGTCCCCATGCCCACATTTCCTTGCTGACTGGTTTTAGACAGTTTACCATTAAGGACACTCCAATTTGCTCATTAAATACATGGACAGCCAATGGTCTGTTTGCACAAAATAAGCACAATCCAACCATAACAAGATACTCTCATAAATGTGGAAGGCAGCTACTTACTTTTGTGTGTCAGGGTAATGGCAAGCTACCCTGTGCTCAGTGCATGGCTGATTGTAATTATTTAATGTTTTCAAAATTACCAGGTAATTTTAATTACTGACAGTATGAGAAAGCCTGAAAATCTCCCCAGGCTGAAGTCAACTAATGATAACATCTTTTCTTCCTTGACATGATGTTCAAGGCACAGCTTGCCCAGCTGACAGGTTAGACAGTCTAGAATACCTCTTAGCCAATACCCCCAGATATACCTGCACTAGTTAAAATTTCACCCTGCAAGCAGTCAAGGTCTTGTGATCCTGACTCATCAACTACAAGGCCCAAATTTCTGAGACGCCATGCTCACCTTAACAGCATTTTTGGATTTGGATACAATTCAGCAGTAGTTTCCAACAGTTATCAAATATAGTTCAAAGACATTTCCAGGGACTATAAGTAACTGAATAAGTGCTTACTAAAATACTATTTACCCTTTTACACCACACACAGTAACTAGCAATGGCTGCTTCCTAACTCTGGTAATACAGAGTAAAGTTATCTCACTTAAGACGTTATTGAGCTGAGACTTATTAAAACTCCTTTATGTCAGGTATGCTGGAAATAAATACTCCATCATCCCAATTTTCTGTTTAAGTATGAGAACACAACATTAACAGTAACCCATGTGTACTGGAACAAGTTAATTCTACTGTTCTGCATTTGCAGTTGGACTTAGATTTGAACTTGCTAAATAGATAGGCAATCTTAGTGACTAAACACACCTGGAACAACAAATGAAGCAATGCAACAATGAATGCAACAATGCAACAAATGAAGCAATGCAACACACCTGAGAATGTTTGCAACATATGCACCTGGCACACCAACATGATAGTCTTGAGCTAGTCTAAGACAGTAAAACACTTTTTTAAATAAAGCAGCTAAGAAAAGAGAGAACTAACTGTAAATATCAAAACAAAAAATACAATAGTCTACGTTTCAAAATGTAACAGGAAAAATACACATACTCTGGAGCAAACTTATCCAGTGTCTTGAAGAGTTGATTTTTAACTTCCAGGTTCTCCACAATGGCTTCTATCACCAAATCCGTGCTGTGGACCACTGATGCTGCATCTGTGCTTGTTGTGAGGTTCTTCAAAGTCTTCTTAATGAACTCAACACCAGCCTGAAACATTTTCAAGCAGCTGTAATGTCTATTTACAGTAATTTAATTTACTTTTACATGAGAATCCCCTTATGTCCTCTGGTGTTTTTGACCCTCTCAAAATGTAGGCAGTCTTCCACATTTCCAAATCAATGAGAAAGTTCTAAGTGTGCAGAGGTACAATGCTTTCCACTGACAAAATTTTCATAGCCAATCAAATCTGTTTTGAAGCAAATAGGAGACCTTTAAACTCATTCTTTTAGGAAGACCATTTGCTGTAGACCAACCTTCAGCACAAGAGTCTCAGTGATCACCTGGTTGGTCAATCAGTAGCTATAGCTTCAGTGAAAATGGGGAAAAATGTTTTCTCACTAGTAAATCTGCTGACATGGTTTGTCAGAGCAGAAATCAAACAAAAATGCAAGACTTTTAGCCAAGGGTAAATGGAGATTTAGTACAAAAAAAAAACCCTGCTTGGTAGAATAGAATGTCATACAAAAAGTGCAAGTACTATGTGGACAGTTTTCTTTCTGATTAAAAGTCTCCCCATAATTATGTATGCATGCTCTACTTATATTGGCACTTCCATACTCCTGCAACAAGCCCTTTTCAATATCAGTATACATTCTATATGTTAATATGTATCAAAAGAAGACATGGATCTGCCCTGGAATTTAGAGAAACACACACAGCAAAAAGTAACCCCTAGGATACAAAGTTAGACTCATCAACTGCTCCACGCTGGCTTGCTGTATGCAAGTCTTAGCAATGCAAGTGCAAAGTTATACATCTAACGTGTCACTTCCTTTGCAGTAATCCTGTGCCCAAGTTTAAGGAGGGGAGGGGGGGGAAGTAAAAAAAAGACTCCTTACTCAGGTATTATGACAGTTTTGTTACTATTTGCTTTTGGACAAAATGGGTGCATTCCCAGGTAAGCACTCAAAGACTGCTTCCTTTTAAGTTATGATGAATAATTTGACTCCATTTCACACTTAGCATCTGTTTTAAAAGATCGCCAAGTTGGTTTAAATCTTTATCTTAAAGCTGAAGTTCATTAAGGAAAGAAAATAAGGTAAGACATCTTTCTACCTCCTTAAATTAAAAAACAAACAAACAAACAAACTGAAAGTCCAGGTTCTTGAGCACACTGAGAAAAACTTTTCTTTCTAAGCAAGTATAATAACATCCTATATAATGCATAACTGCAATATAGTAACTTTAATATGGCAGTTTTTATTCTTCCAAGTTTTCCTAGAGGAATAAAGAAGAAGGTGTCAACCTCAGGCTTATCTGCAAATTTCTTCTTTGTCACTCTCTTCAAACTCTCTTCAATTCCTTTTGTTGACTTTTTAAGGATTTCATCTGACTGGTCAACTAACACCACAGTGTGACCACTGGCTGCTGCAACCTGAGAGTTAAAAAAAAATAAAATTCAACATCAATGTCACAAAACAACCAACCACATTGATTTGTGTTGACAGACAATATACCAGGTATTTAGGTAAAAGAGAGCTGAAAGACACTGAATTAACAGAAAAATCCTAAAAGCCTGTACACAGTTGGGGTGATACTGAAGAAAAAAAAAGGTCTGAAACAACTTGAGGGAAAAGGAAAAAGAAATCTCTCTTTCCTCACACTGTCTGCAGAATCTTGTGTCTGAAGTCATCTAAATTCTGTGGCCGTGGCTACAGAATAAACAGCCGTCTTGAAAGGAACAAGTGTTTTAGCTGAGACCCTTGGATGTTGTAAGGAAAAAGGGTTGTGGAGGCCAAAACTGGAACGCTGGCAGGGTGAACACGTGGCAGAAGGGATGGCCAAGCCTGAGTCCCCAAAACACAGCTCTGCTGTCAGGCCATGAGCACCTTCCTGCAACAACAGGACGGTGACAGTGGAGCTGGGAGCAGCAGTGAGCGTTTCTGCCACTTGTGTTGGTTTGATATTGGTTGATATTCAGGAAGGAGGAAGAAAAACCCTTCACAGAAATGGTTTTCCTGAGGCTCCTGGGAGCTTCCTCTGTGAATAGAAAGGCCAATGGCTGCGTAGTTCTGAGAATGGACAACTTTGTAAACCATTGAGAAGCCGAGTCCGCCTCTGTGAATATCACTTTTTAAAACCCGGGAAGTTCCAAAAGTGGTTTTTGACTTCCGGCTTCAGGGGATGGTGGGGCTCCAGCGGGGGCCGTCCCGGCCCTGCTCGGCTGCAGCCCGTGTGGCCGGGCCGGGCCGGGCCCCAGTGGCTCCCGGGCAGGGATGGGAGGCCAGGGGGGCCCCAGGCGGAGCTGGGTTAGGTCACAGCAGCTGAGATCTCAGTAACACCAGGCCCTGCCTCCGGCCCCACCCCGGCGAGCTGGGATCCTCCTGGGCTCAGAGCTGAGCAAGGGCTCTCCTCAGCCGGGCAGAGAGAGAGGGAGAGAGAGGAGCCCAGCACGGCTTCATTCATCCATCCCCGTGACGGCTTCAGCCACTGCCCAGCAACACCTGCCGGCATGGGTGAAATGTTAACCCTGACAGTGCACAGATGAGACCTGCAGAGCATAACTCTTCCCCTGGGTGAGAGAAAAGCACAGAATGACAACATGAAGACACGAGGGTCAGTTAAGAAAGAGTTTAAGTTTCAGATGGAAGGAGAATGAGAAGATGTCCTAATACTGGGACTGAAAGTTCTTTTGGTAATGCCATGGAGATGGACTATAATAACTACAGTATTTCCTTTAATTCCTGAAAGAAAACAAGTGTGGGGGGATGAAGAGTTCAAACTGTAGAGCCGAGCAGAGACAGCAGATGTTTAAGAAGCAGTGACGCTCTGAGGAGCTTGAGCAGAGAGACAGACATGAGAGTGGACTTTTGTGTCTCAGGGAGAAAAAACCTCTGTTCTCAGAGATGAGGATGATTGCAGAAATCAGTGAAGAGAGCCTTTCCTTAAAACAGCTCATCCTTAAATATGACACCCCATAAGTTGACATGGATCATTCAATCAGTTGTGAAAATGGGAAGAATTTCAAAATAGCAGTTTTTCTAAACCGGGCAGCTGCTGTTTGTGAAGATGCAAAGCCATGAGAAGACTTTGTTCTTGTGGAGATTTCTCCATGGTGTTATGAAAGAAAACTCCTCGCCCTATGAGAACTGAGGAGAGACTATTGTAGAAGTGATAACTGATTTAAAATTCCAGGTTTTGTTTTAGGTTGTCAGGTGGAAAAGGAAAGAAGGTGGACTGGGGAAGGAAAGTGTTCTGGAAGTTTCATCCTGATTTTTTTTTCTTTTTCTATTCTTTTAGTTTTGTTAATAAAGCTTTCTTCATAGTCCTAAGGTTTGAGCCTGTTCTTGCCCTTCTCCTAAAATCATATCTCACAGCAAAAGAATGAGTAAGTGCACTGATGAGTTTAGCTCTAAACCTACCACACCACTCCAGGATTCCACACTGACAGGAATGCCTGCAAAGTCTCCTTACTGTGCACTTGGTACAAACACTGCTCAACTACACAGCACTACTGGGTTGCCTTTTTTGTTGGTATTTGGCTGGTATTTAAACTGATTTCAAACATGTAACCTCACTGTCTCACACGGCATCAGCATATGAAAGATCAGCTGCTCATTATCTGTTACTTCACTATTACTTTATGTTTCTCTTGTTAACAGCAGCCTATCTTCACTTTCAGAATCCTTGAACTAAGAGAGTTGTGATTTAGTAACTGTGTAAAACAGATATTAAAACACAGTTCCACTGATAGTTTTAAAGTCACTCAACTTCAGAGCTTCCCTTCTGCAATCTTTTACCTTGCATTTAACCTCACATCTAATGACTAAAACCTCATGCCCACCGCCCAAGACCTACTCCAACAAAGCTAGCTGAAATGGAATATACAGATACTTCATGAAGAAAAGCATGATGATACTCTCATCCAGTTTGTTTCACTAATCCAGTAAATCAAGAAACACCAGACTGTCTCTGGACAGCAGTAGTAGAGCTTTAACAAAGGGTCAGTATGCAGACAGACATATCTTTAACCAACTTGGTTTTTTATTTTCACTATGGTCATTCCATAAAAAACACTTAAACCAAGGTTATAGTTCTAACACTTCATCTGCTGCTGATCATTTGTAACAGTGAAGCAAGACCCTTCAACCTTCAGATTAAAATTCATTACCAAGCACATTTTAAAGAGATGCTTCACTGAGGATCCATTTATGACACCATCACTGACCAGCTGGTGAAAAATCCTAGAAAATTAACATCTCCCATTTCCCACCATATTTACATGGACAAGAAGGAAGAAAATGAGAGAATATCATACCATTTCCTTGCAACTCAAACACACACATGCCTAAATTCTACTATCCAATGATCTTAAGAATGCTCAATAAGAAACACGAGTGCTGAGGAGTCAGTTAATGCTTTTCTCATACAGAAGTGCTTTTCACAGGGCAGAATCAAAAATTATGGCTTTCAGCCATACATTTTAGCAGAGGCTTGCTTCACCTGACAGCATGAAAAACCAAGAGAAAAGGAAACACAATTTCTTAAGTGCCAAAAAAAGGATGAAAACCAGCTTTATTAGTAGGATACAGGGGAGATACCACTCAGTGTTATAACGACCTCTGTTTTGAGATAATTTTGGATTGATAAATTGGAGGCAGATGGTCTGCAAAAAAAATCCTGGGTCCTTAACAGTGGTAGAGGCCTGCAACCCCTGTTACTGTCAAATACCAGACGTGTTTCTCTTGACAAGTTGTTCTCTGAAAATGTACAGTCCAGTAGAACAAGATCAGCTCACTTACCTGGAAAATTATATGCTTTGCATAGTGTGGATCTTCCTCAAATATAAGAACAACTTTTTTTCTAAGTTATTCTTTGATGGTCCTTCAGTGAAAATCCCAAGCTCTAGTGTCACGATACAGAGAAGTGTTTTTATCAGAAAAGTAAGCCAACAACTATTTTCTTAGACAAAAAAGAAATTGCTTCTGTATTCCCTCTGCTAGGGATTTGACAGAAATGTAAAAAATTTTTAGTTCTGAGAAGCAAGCCTATTAATTCATTGAAATGGAGAACTTATATTCATAAGCTCCAGCCTCACTGTCAGCTTCTCGCTCTGATATTTGACTCCTCCCCTTATGCTTTGTGAAGTTTGTGAACTACCCTGGTATCCTGGGCCACAGGGTCTTTCTCTGAATTAACTAAGTGTCAAAAAGCACTGAAAGGACTCTTCAGTTTCACGCCCCAAAGCTATCAAGTTAAAGGTGAACTTAAAAGCCAAAGGCCTGAGAGTAAAATATTACCCACTTCATAATTATGAAGACGACTAACAGCTAAATGCTCCTTTTAGCTGCTACATTCTACTGGTAAAATGTCTAAAATGTTACTTGATCTGCTCCCTTGGCAAGTTAGAAGAATCTTCTTTCCAACCAACATTTTCCACATATCATTACTACCCACTGTCTGTTTACAATTAGTTCACGCACTGTCTTAAGAACCACTTTAAACAATTTAAACCATCAGCCTTGGTTCTTTTCACCAACCCATCCGACCTGAAGATGTGAGGATCAGCAAGAGAAGAAGTGTGAGAGTTGAGCAAGCAGAGCACAATACTTTGTAGCCGCCTCGGCAGCAGCCGAGCCCAAACCCGCAGCAGTCTGGCAGCGCAGCGCAGGAGCGCGTCCCAGCGCGGCCGGGAGCCAGCGTAGCCACTGCTTCCCACACAAACACAGCCTGGAAAGGCGAGTGCGAAGGAGTTTGACCACGGGCTGTCACACATTCCGAGAAGCAATAGGAGGGGTGAGCTCTTTAGTTGTGAGTTTCATTAATGCTGGTCCGCCAGCAGACCGCTCGCTCGCTCTCCCTTGCGCTCGCCCCTTCCCGCCCAGGGACAGCGCGGAGCGCAGCACCCACGGCAGGGTTCAGCTCCGAGCGAAGAGCCCCAGCGGAGCGCAGACGCTGCAGGAACAGCGGCCCCGAGCACTGGCCGGGCCNGCCGCACCGCGCTCACCTGAGCGATGCCGGCGCCCATGAGGCCGCCGCCGATGATCGTGACATGCTTAATAAGCAGCTTCTTGGCGGCCGCCGTGGCGGCGTCGGAGGAGGC
>VWYI01037229.1:48083-104607 GCA_013399455.1 Anthoscopus minutus | reverse complement strand
CCATGGCGAAGGCGCGGAACGAGCGGCAGAGCCGGGACACGCGGGGCCGAGCCGGGCGGGGCGAGGGCCGCGCTCCGCCCCGGGGGCAGGCGGCAGGTCCCGGCTGCCCCGTCCCAGCTGTCCGACGAAAGGAGCGGCGCAATGGGTCTTTCACCTTCGCTACCTCTGATTCCTTAAGGGCTAAGCAGCAAGGCCAAGGGCAGCACTGCCGGAACGGCCGCAAGCCCCCGGCTGGCGCTGATGCCCTTTGCCGCTGAGGTCACCGCGCTGCCCTTGGCGCTCACCTTCCCGCTGCCGCTGCTCATGCTCACAGAATCAATGAGCTTGGACTGACCTCCGAGACCATCGAGTCCGAGCCATGACCAAACACCACCATGTCAACTGCACCATGGCACCAAGTGGCAAATTCAGTCTTTCGTTAAACACCTCCAAGGACGGTAACTTCACCACCTCCCTGGACAGCCCATTCCAAGGTCAAAATCTGTGAACACACAATTCAACCTAAGCCTTTCCCAATACAGCTTAAGGCCGTGTCCTTTCATCCTCTCACTGGTTACGCAAGAGAAGAGGCCGACCCCCGCCTGGCTCCATCCTCCTGTCAGGCAGTTGTAGACACAGGTAAGGTCTCCCCTGAGCCTCCTTTTCTTCAGGCTAGACACCCCCAGCTCCCTCAGCTACTCCAGACCCTTCCCCAGCCTCTTTGCCCTTCTGTGGACACACTCTAGCACCTCAATGTTCTTCCTATTCACATAATTAGAATCTCTCTCTCCACAACAAATGTTTCCTGACTAGAAGGGGACTTTTTCATTATACATCTGGTGTTAGCCTGGAAATAAATAGAATACACCACAACAAAAAAATTATTCCATAATAAACACTAACAGCTGAATACTAGGTGCAGTCCACCCCAATTTTTCATCTAATTAATTTACCACCATAAAGACCTGCACTTCAGCAGCAGCCGACAACACAGCAATTACTACTTGAGTCAGCGTCAAGCTGACTCGAGTCATTAAGCAGCTTATTTTATACAGATAAAGTGTTGTATTCTCATATCTCTGCACTTTGTACCACAAACCTACTGTAAAAAATTCACTTGGATTAGGCAGGAGCAGGAAGTAGCTGTGGAAACAGCTTTACCCAGAAACTCACCCTTTAATGATTTTTGTGTATTCAAATGACAGCTGAGTGGTAATGAATGAATTTCCCTTAAAAGAAAAAAAAGCAGTATGCCAAATAACTTGCAACATAACTCCAGGGCATAACACACAAGATTTCCAGCTACAGCTGTTGCTCCTGAGTGCCCAACTCCTGGTTAACACCAGTGCTGATACCCACCCCTTCCTCACAAACACTTCAGTTGGCTTCTGCTCAGCCCCCCCTTCCATAGGGAAGGATCTCCCACTTTCCCCTGAGACCCCTTGGGGGCTCTTTGCTCTGTCCCTCAGGCTCCCCCTTGGCACCCCTTTCCCTCTCTGCCCTCTGCATCCCTTGATACCAGGAGCCCAAAAAAACTAGACCTCAACTTCTGCCCAGGTTTTCTTTTCTGCAGACAGCACATGTCCTCCAGCTGATAATTCACTTGCTCTTTTATCTTCCCCATCCCTACTCTTCTCTCTTGTTTTTATTCTGGGCAACAGTGTTTTTAAAGCATACACTCTCTATCATTTGGTCATAACATGCCTGGCTGTGTTATTTTCCCAATTTCACTTTGTTTCCCCACCTCCTTCACTCCTCATCCAAAGCATTTTTAATATTGTCTCGCTCAGAAGTTTTTTCTGCGAGGTGTAAGATGCCAATCCCCACAAGTCCAGTCAGTAAGTGGAACTCATTGAAATGACTATGCAAAGTTGTGAAATACTTACTTGGGAATTACTTTATTCAAAATAAAAAACACAATTAAGCAAAATAATTTTAGAAATAAAGATAATTTCAGCACTCAGAAATAGTCACCCGCTTATATCAACATACATTTTCCAACAAGGCATTTGAGATGCTTCTTCTGCTAAAAAATAGAGAGGGGGAGGATACATTTACAAACACAAACACAAACCAAATCTGCTACCACTCTTTACAGTTTGCCTAAGATGGAAACACACTTTGAAAACCATCTTTTTTTGAAAAAAGATTTTTTTGCTTTTATGCTATTGTTTAGCTATTATCATGGTATCCTGTGAAAATTTCAGTGCACCTGGAAGGTATGAAAGGCAGGTCTTCATTGTCATTTCCAACAGCATCCTGTATACTAGCATACCTTGATGTGACTGGAACTTCTCATCAGTAATTATAGCTTTGCAGCATTTGATTACAGGTATCATCAAAAAACACATTATCAAGTAGTATTTGTAGAAGAATAATTTTCAAAGGATAATTTTCAAAGGTGACATTTTAAACTAAACTCAGCAGGCAAAACAAGCACAAATATGTACAGTTTCACATACCAGGGGATTATGTGAATTGCATCTTCTTTGGAATCTGTAAAAAAATACTAAAGTGCTTTTCAAACATGTCCTCATTAATTAAAAGGACAGGTATTTTGTACAAGTGATCAGATGCATACCAACATCATTATGTTGTTTAAAGAGGCATTTAAACAGAAAGATAAATATTATCAGCAGTTAATTTTAGCTTCTCAATTAAGCATCATTTTAGGATTTCCAGACAAAAATCCCAATTCTACAGAATCTATTTATTCATTGAAAAATAAAAAATTAAATTAAATAAAGTGCTTAATTCTCCAGTACTGTCAGGTTTTAGAGCAAGTTCATTTGCATTGGTACCAAGCTCAACTTTTTATTGTACTAAGTTTTCAAAAACTTCATACCAAAAAAAAGAAACCCACAAGCCTATAGAGACCAAAGTTAACCTAATTAAGAATTTAAAGTTTTTACACAAACATTGGGATACCTGACCAACCAAATACATAATTCAGAAATTAAGGCACTCTGTTAATCAAAACAGGTAACAGAAAACCTTAATTTAAATGCAAAATAACTATCTTGCAGTCCTTGTTAGGCACTACCTGGCTTTTAAAACTTCAAGGTTAAAAGTGACAAAACCAGACATTAATTTAAAACTGAAAAGTTGTCTCTTCTTTTACAATTTAGGTTTAGTTTCTGCTATGAAATACACAATTCTAAATTACATTCAAATTCACATTCCAGTCTTTTAAACTCGACATTAGGAGGGCTCCAGGTATTCTTTAGATCTCCAGTGAGGGGGAAAAATCTTTAGAAGAGTATATAAGAACTTAATCCATGTGATATGAAATTCTGAAAGATCAAAAGGAGTGTAAAGATATTTACGAATTATTAAGAACAACAATGTAAAGGCTAGTTGTTACCCCAAAAGATCACTTTCCATGTTTGAAATACATGGCAAGACTAAGTGCCCTGCTCTGAAACAACTAACACGAGGTTTCCTTGGCAGCTGCTTTGACAGTGGTTAACAACACTAAGATTCTGCACATGAAGAGAGTAAGGTACTGATGATACACTAATACTGAATCAACTACAGATATTTTTACTCTATATGAAAGACAACAGAGAGTGAGCCATTATATTCAAACCTCAAGTTTGTCAGCTTCCTCCTGTTCCATGGTAAATGTATAAGGCCTTCACAGGTACTGCTGCAGTGATGCCATATTTGGAGACTCCAGTTCTCAAAGCTGGAGGTTGTGGCAGTACTGTCCATGCTGCCTGTGGATGAAAAATCTGAGCGCCAGCCTCGACTTCAGGACTACACATGTAGTGTTTTCCCCAGTGAGCAGCTGCTGGTCCCATGCAGCCTGCAGCCACTGCTGCCATGAGGGAAACAATGAATGCCAAGAGGCAGCACAGATGTCTTGAATATGTTTGGCACCAGAGAGAAAATTGTCTGCAGTTTCTTGTTAGAGAATTCCGCTCTCGTTTGTATTCTGAGAGAAAACATCTGCATCCAGATGCTGCACACTCATTTCATGTTGAGAATATGGCATATTCGAAATTCATTTGGCCTCAAACCGTGGCTTTTAAGACTTGGTACCTGCTTTTTTATAGTGAGCCTTGAATCCCAAGGATATTTGGATCCAATCGACTACACCTGTAAGTTACTTGCAAAAAAGAATCCTCCAAACTTAAAAGTAATGTCATGTGGTAATTTCCAAGAAATACATGTAATTATTTAAGCTCAGTTACAATCTTTCTTTTCACAGAAAATGCTAAAAATCTCATTCATTAATAATTTTAATATTACATGATGTGCTTACTCCTTTGGTAAATGAAATGTTTATGTGCTGCTTTCACAATTTTTTACAATTGCTATTTGCCAGAACAGTAACAAATGTTTTGGACCATTCTCCCACAATCAACATTTGACAAACTGACAGTAATAGACAGAGGTTAAGTTCACCAAGTGTTAATATCAAATTAAAAATTATGCTGTCAATTCATTTGTGGAATGCAACAATGCATGAAAAAAAATCTCTTTCCAGAAGTCTTTAAATGGATCATTCTCACTGACTAGGAAAACCTACACAATTGGGTTTTTTTTTCTGGAAATAAAGTAACAAAATAAACTGAAAATAAAAAAAAAATAAATAAAAAGCTGTATTTTAAAAGTGCAGTATTTCTTTGTTTAATCTTTTTTGATGCTGTATCATTTCTTCAAAGCTATTATGTTGAATGGACATGGAGCTAAAGTTAGACCAAACCTTCCCTCCATGGATGGTTTTGCAGCATTTTCAGGGTACACAAAGGTAAAACTTTGCATAAGACTTGAAAAAATCAAGAACAGCTCCATTTTTGCCAACTGTTCTCCCATGCACACTCGTTTACCTAAAGAACAGTTAGAAGAGAGGTATTACTGGCTTTATACAGTTGACCTATTTCCTAACACACATGTAATTCCTGTGCTACCATACTCCAAAAAAGGCTCAAACTACTTTTAAGCCATGAACTCTGAAGCTCTGTCTTCCTGAATATATGTCTAAGCCTCGCTCAGCTGTACTAGTTCATATTAACAATATTTACATCCACAGCAAAGGTAGTATCAAAGGACAACTCATAATTTCTGTCTGGCAACTGGATATTTAGGAATCCAAACCATTTTGCAAGCCACTGACTGTGATAATAAATCTACTTCTATAATTGGTCCTATGTGCAACTTTTACATCTCTCACCCCCAAGGCCCTACACTTGAAACACATCACCCACCCACCCAGCTAATGACTCCACATAGATTCTTACCCATTCCAAAAGGAATGAATGACTCTTTCTTTATTAGCTGGCCATTTTCATCCAGAAATCTTGATGGTTGAAATTCATCTGGCTTCTCCCAAATGTTAGGATCTCTGTGTACTGACCACAGGTTGGGCACAATCACACTGCCCTTAGGAATAGTATATCCCTGGAGCACTTTAAACAAAAGCAGAGACAGAGGTGTGACAAATTGCTAGAAGGAAACATGGCTAAAATACCAGTAAAAAGATAACAAGAGGATGTCACAAAAAATTAAATCAGTCCCTAGCTGTGGGCTGCAAATGTCGCAAAAGCTGAAGGCAAAGGTGATCTCTGCTACCCTGCTTGAGTCAGAATCACACAAGCCTGAGCAGCTGGAAAGACACCAAGCTCCACCAACAGCTTCTGCAGAGAAAAGGAAGCAGCAACTGTCAGAAATGCACTCTGTAGCACCCCAATGCTGTGACCCACTTTCTTCTGCTCCTGTGCTGTCACAGAACCCCATCACAGTCAAAGGATGGATTTTGAACTGTTGTGACACAAGGGTTTTGAAATGACTAATCTCATTTCAGCTTGTTGCACCTCACTCTCCTGCAAATCAGAACATTAAAACAAGCAGATCGGTTCAGTAACAAGTTTAAAAGCCAAGTACCACTCTCTCACACTGACTTTGGCCAGTGCTCAGCTATGTTTACAAAAACACTTAGATGAGCTGGAAGAGGATATTTCCTAATGTTTTCTGTACATGTGGAGGTCAATGGTATAACCCTTTAGCAAACCAATTATTCTAAACTGATGTTTTCAGATCTCTGCTAGAATGCCAAAACCAGCTCTGCTGTCTCAGGCATGAAGGTGGAGTCTATGACTAAGTACACTAGTCAATACAAGCTGACCCTCAGAGAGGAAGTCACTTGAGATTAGAAAAACTGCTGGATGTCAAGTCAGACATGCTGCTTACACAGAGAACTATGTCAAGGGCTCCTGCTCCCTGTAAAGAGTATTTTACATATTTGTTTTACAGGTCTTTATAAATGAGGTAAATTAGGTCTTTGTAAATTATTACTAGATGTCCCATCATATCTTCAGCCCCAGAGGAAAGCTGTAGTAACAAGTCTCTAGAAATGCTTACCAGCAGTTTCTGAGGCCATTCGAGGAATAGAAAGGGGAACAACTGCAGTCATCCTCTGCACTTCCATAATGGTTGCCTCTGTGAAGGGCATTTGAGCCTTGTGAGCAAGAGAGGGAACTTTGTCACGTCCTAGAACTGCTTCGATTTCTGCATGAACTTTCTCTGTTCCAAGGGAGAAAGAAAAATAAGGAAGTCAAAACACATAATATGTGAGAAGACATCATCTCAATTTCATCCAACTGTGTTTGCTTCACTGTTTACATAGATGTCTCAAAAATTACATCAAGATGTGATTCCTAGCTGAACAGCTAAGCCAACATTAGCCTTAGGAACAGACTCAGCTAAGAATAAAATTACCAAGCACAATCTTGACAACAGTCAAGAGTAAAGCTACTGAGATGACAGACATTGCTAGCATTTCAGTATTGGAAAAGTAAAGGAGAAGTCCTGTTGCTACTCGAAACATATTTATAATCTTACTTTAGGAGTTTAATTATGCAGTAATCTGAAAGATGAAAACATCGAGTTTCTTCTCTGCAATGAAAAACTTGAACAGTAAGAGAACTGTGTGCAGTGGGTGCTTGAGCATGAACAGATGGGGAGGTTTTTCATGCAGCTGCTTTAGATACTTCATTCTGGAGCAGGAATTCTGGTGCTGTTACTGCAAGCATTGAAGCCATTTAACTCATTCTTGCCATTTCCTACTTTCTGTTCACAGAACCTAAACTCAGCTATTTCCCAATTCCCACAAGGGCAGCAACAGATGCTCCTTTCCTACACAGTCCTTCTGCAAAGTCAAAAAAAAAAAGGTCATGAGCTTATAAACTTTCTCATTCATGAGAAGTAAAAATTATCAAATTATTTGTTTTCTCCTTTCATTTCACTGAAGGCTCAGCATACAAGCAATTCTTTTCACAGAAGTTCCAACATTCAGGATTTGCTTCACCTACGTACATACAGGATGCTGTGCCTTTTCTTGCAGGTAACTTACAATCTGGCTACACAAGAAAATCTTGAAAGTGGAGACCTCAAAATTAATTTTTAATCAAAAAAAAAGAAAGTCAGTTTTCATTTTTTCTTTACCCTTTATATCCTGAATACATTGTTGTTGTTCTCCTTGTTTTTTCCAACCAGGACGCTCATATTCTGAGTGTTTACTCTTTTCTCTCCTTAGCAGTGATAGAAGATTAAATAAAAGCTCAATACAAAAAAACTGTCCCACTTTCCCGAGCAGCATCCCAAAGTGCTGCTTGAATTGTGTCTATTGAGACAATGCTGCCACCTATTGGGTTTGCCCCAGAAGAAAAGCTCATGCATGAGGAACGTTAAAGAACACAAAAAGTACAGCAAGAGATGTGCTGATGGCGTGGCTTTCTAGGACTTTCTCTTCGGGGGTTTGCTGCTTTTACTAGGGACATATCACACACAGCCTTATATTCAGGCATGCATGTCCACAGTATCTAAACACATAAATAACATTTGCAATATATAAAGGAAAAAATGAAAAATTAAGGAGATTGTCTCATACCAAACATCACACCAGTGCTTTTATTCCTGAACAACTCTTTTGTTCATTCTAAAAACACGAGGAACTATACAGAGAGCAGCCAACCTGCTGCTCACATTACCAGCTGCAAAATGTAAACTTCAGCAGTCTCTGCAACACCATGTTATTTGAACTGCTCCACTACTTTTCATGTAGTTAAAAATCTCACAGATCTCCATAGGTCAAGGACCAAAACAAAGTCAGGGAACAGACCAAACCAAATACTCCCCATGGCTTCACCATATTGTCCATACACATCATTCTCTATTTCCATATAAAAAGCAAAACTGTTTTCCAAAGAGAAAAATACTCTTTTTTTCCTCTGATAGTTTCCTTTTCCATGTCTGCAAGCAACTTTGGCTACTTCTAAAAGACACACAATTCAGGTATTTTCTCTAGGGAGGAAATACATTGAAGAGAAATGTATTAGCAGGAATAAAAAAAAAAAAAAAAGAGGCCCATCCATAACGCCAAGGCAATCAGGATATAAGAAATGAGATTCTAAAAGCGATACAGTCTGGACTACTGAGCATATTTAGACATACTCAACAGGAGCCACAGCGTAAGGGGAAATCAGAGAGAGGTAAAAAAACTGTTAGAGAACAGCAGAAAAGTGAAAACTGACTAGCAAAAACACATACAGTACCAGGAAGAAGAAGAAGAGGTTAAAAAAAGAAACACAAAACTCTTCAAGTTTCCATTTGTGTAATTTACAACATATCTAATCCATGTAACTGCATATCAAGTCAAGCAGTGATTACACAAAATTAAAAACAGAAGATTAAGCCTATGCAATAAAAGTTTACTTTAGATTTGTCCTCGGTGAACTCTCTCTCTCACGTACTGAACTGGTGCCCTATTTTGCAATCTTCGGTCAACAGTCTGGTCGACTTTGTGCAATAAACTATGATCCTGACCTATTTAAAGAGATTTTTCCAAACAGATCCAACTCAGGGTAGGTAAGACTACTAACAGTCATGACCCACTTAGTTTTGAAAAATTCCAAAACCAGACATTCTGTTAACTTCCAGGGCAATCTGTGTCATTCTTTTGCCATGTTCACAGGGCAATTTCTTTTCCTAGGATCTGATCAGAATTTTCTCGTTGTAGGTTGTTTCCACTGCTTCGCTTCCCTTCCCTCCACTGCATACCTCAGGAGAGACTGCCTCCATCTTCTTAGCATCTTTTGATCAGATAGTTGTAGATAGCATAAGGTCATCCTTCCCTAACACTGATCCTCAGTCATCCTTCCCTAACACTGAACAAGACCAATTTGTTCTGCCTCTCTTTTTGGCACCTCTACTCCTCACCCTCCAGAACCCACCTGACTGTCAATAAGCACTCAAGACTCATGGGGAGAGGCCCTCTAATGACACAGGCAACTGGTGCTGTGCATTTGTGCAAGTCCAGTTTGCTTAAGCTGTCTCTGATTTGATCTTCCTCTGCAACAGGTAGTGTTTCACTTCCCCAGACTCTGCTGCCAGGCTCAAGAACCTCCCTGCTCAGAGAGCCATAAAATCAGACCTTAGCACTATGGTCTTCACACATATCAGTACCAATATGCCTGGAATGTCACAACTGCCCAAGTTTTCCAAACATGCTGAAGTTCTCTGGAATTGCTTGGGAAAAATAAAGTTGTCCCAAACAAGAAGAAATTCACAGATTAAAGGGCCATTTAGCACTTAATATATAGCACTAACCCAGGAATTATCACCAGACAGCAGGATAGAAGATGCCTGATAACAGATCAACCTTTCAAATCATACATAAAACACAAACCACTGGCACTCCAAATGATTTCTTCACTGTTGCTGCTTGCTTCTGTTTCTGAGCACCCATCTGCAGCTTTATAGTCTGGAATAAAGCACTAAGAATGCAAGTAATCTTACCTTGTACTTCAGGGTAAAGAGACATGTAGAGCAGGCACCACAGCAATGTGTTGGAAGTAGTATCTGTGCCTGCGATGAAGAGATCACCAATGATAAAAAACAGGTAGTCATCATTAAAACTGCTCTCCTTGTTGTTCTTCTCTTCTTCTGCATGGATGAAGTACATATCAATGAAGTCCCTGGGATTTGCTGCATCCAGCGTATCCCTGTGCTGGGCAATTATTCTCTTCAGAAAAGCAGTAATGTCTAACTCAGTTTGCCGAAGCTCCCGGAAAGGCCCAAAGGGAAGGTAGTAGAGCCAAGGGCAGATGTTGACCAGGATCATGTAGCTGTTCACACTCAGCTCCAGGGCACGGGCCATGTTCTTCAGCATCGTCTTGAACTCATCATCTTCGTAGTTAAAACGCTTGCCAAAGGCCATGGAACAGATAACATTGGACACTGCATTGCGAATGATTGGGAAGGGATTAAATGAATCCTTTCCATGCTTCAGCATTTCCTCCTTTATAAAGTTCAGCTCCTCAATGATTTTAGGCTCTAAGCTGTGTCTCCCTACTCCAAAATGACGTAGTGTTGAGAGAGAGAATTTCCTCTGTTGCTTCCAGACAGGGCCATAAGGTGCAAAAATAACACCTGAAAGAAAAAGGGAGAGACTGAAACAAAAACATCCAGTTTTCAATTAGAAATAGTTAGACATGCCTGCAACCCAAGAGCCAGAAGAGAAGGAAATTATATACACAGCAAATCTCTCCTAAGCATCTGTCTAGGACCTGAAGGAGAAACACGAATTTCTTTATTCTATCTTTTGGAAATCCTGTTCCTCCCTTTCCTCATCACTGAAATGAATATTCAAGTTACATCATTAGTTTAATTAGACTTTGCAAGACACAAGTAGATAGTAAAGAGGGAACATTTAGTCTGGGAGATATGTTAGATATAGCCTTTTCTCCCCAGTGTTCTGAGATATGACCTTCTCAGTGAGGTGTAACAGAAGACATTAAAACACAAATTGATTTGCATTTTTTCCCCTTTGTCTTATACAAACTTCTCAATACTTTCTGCAAGTGTGTCTATTATAGGCAAGCTTTATCTTTAAGTTATAATAAAAATACAGGATACTCACACTGCAAGAAAACTGGGAAGGTGAAGACAGGTTCAGAGACACTTGGCAAAACCTTGCTTGATTTGCTTCTCAACAGTTTTGATACCCCTAGGCACTTGTTCTGCATGATTGTGTCATTATGAAACACCATTTAAATTAAATCCCTATTACTCACTTCCAAACAGAAACACCTCTTATGTTGAATTAAAACCACACCAAAGCCACCACAGGGTAACAGATACACAACCTGCGATTTCTAATGTACTCCATGATTAACCTGAGAAAGTTTAGTCATCAAACACAGCCTAGTTCTGGATTTGTTCTTCTAGTAAAACTATACCTTTTCTTTGGTTTTGTTTTTTTTGTTTTCTGGATACAAAAAATTACTTTGTAAAAGCAACATCAATTCTTCTGTCAACTGCAAACCTTAAGGTTGAATTTAAAAGAAGTGGCCATAAGAAAATAGGAGTAGTGCATAAATACTAGAAGATGCAGCATGTTTCAATACTTAACACTACTGACATTTCTATTACAAGTTAATGTTCCTAGTCCTTAATGCTAAAAGAATGCAAACACATGACCTAGCTTCAAACATCCTAAACAAGAACATTAGGAAGAGTCAGGACAAGCTCAGAATCAGCTGAATTTCATCTTCTCTGCATGAAGACATTCCTCAGGAAATCTATTCAAATGCCCACTTCCTGGTCCTTCAAAAACAGAACCACAAACTTTTCAGATTTCCCCTCTCAACTGTTTCTTGTTAGCACTATATGTCCTCAAGTAGGTTAAATGAAAAAACAGGAGTATTTGGGGCTGAATTTGGCCAAGAACCAACTTGGGTTTCCAGGGTTTATGGCTGGGTTGTGAAAGAAACATGGATTTCTTGGAACAAAACCAAGTTATCACTATTTCTATCCCTCAACAAATGTCTCCAAAACTGGCTATGCATCCACGATCTCTTCCCTTTTTTGTTGTTAGAAAAACTAGTTTTAGGATCCAAATACTTTCATAAAAGAAAACGGACCTTTTGCCTTGAATGTGAAAGAGACTTGCTAGGCCTACAGAAAAGCTACCACCCCCAACACACCTCCCCACACTCAGTGAGCCTCTCCAGCAGTCCTGCAGCAAGCATGGGTGTTTTCTGATGTCCCTGAATCCCAAACTGCTGCAGAATTCTAATTGATTTATAAATTGGGAAAGAATGACATAGGAGACAGATTAAGGAAGAGGAAGAGCATAAAGACAGAACAACAGAGGTAAGAGAAGAAAGTAAACTCTCAAACTGCATCCCTACCAAGCTACAATAATGGAATAGTCCTTTGCTGATTTCAACAAAAACCTGCCTGCCCTAAAAAGCCAGTTTACTCAGCACAGACATCTCTACTCTTAAAAAACACCCCAAACAACAAAAACAATCTCCCCTGCAAACAAATTAAAGCAAAACAAAACAAATAACAACAACAAAAACAACTTGAAGGACATACAGTCATAAATTCTCAAGCAACAATAACCAGGACTTCATTCTCACTACAGAGGCCTAATTTCTACAAGCTGATAATGAAACCCTTTTAATACAACCAACAAACTCATAAAACCAGAGAGTTTATTTTATTCTCCTCTTTTACGTGAAAAAAATCAAATCCTCACAAGAAGCAAGTTTTGGCAAAGGCTTACTCTTCTCCATCCCCTCATTTTTTACTGCTAGCTCTAGTGCTGCTACAATACTGGGAACATGGACAAACACAGCAGTCATGACATTTAATAACATTCAACTTCCATATTGTCACATGTGGATACGCACAGGGCAGGGCCATAAAGGCAGACAACCTCTCTGACTCTGCAGATTCAGTCTTTGCTACCTTTTGTAGCAACAGAATGCAAAAAACTAAAATACTAAAATTAGACTGCAGAAATGTCTTTTTTCTCCCTAGTCTACTACTTCTCTTTCTGCAGACATATGTGATGATTAATTAAGAATTGACTACTACCTTCTTCCTTAAGTTCTTATGGCACTTTCTATCCAGCCAAGAAGGCCTCCTTCACTTGCTAATCAAGTCAAAAGCTGCCAAAATGTAGTATTTGCCATTTCTGATACTTCTACTTGCTCTCTCCTAGGCATAATTATTATATTTGCATCTTATATGCAACAGAGCCACACAGCTGAAACAAGCCCCTCTTTCTTCCATACCATATCTGGCAGGGCAACTCAAAGGAAAGACAAAACTACACCAGCAAATGTCGATTACAAGAAAATACCACAATAGCTCACTTACAGAATGAAGGATCCCAAAGAACCCAAGGACATGCAGGAACCCAAAATGGACACTAAACTTCTGAGAACCGTAGTACCCAAATTGTGAGTGGTAGATCTGAAGTTAGCCATTATCCTGCCTTTATTGTTTCCTTTCCTAGTACATACTAACACAACTGCCACTGCCTTGACCTGCAGCCATGTCTCACCCATGAACTCCTGAAATTATCTCCCAAACCAATCTTAAGAGGGCTCCATTGTGAGTGCTGTAACCCATCTACCTCCCCCATGAAGCAGACATGAGAAAAGCAGCACTTATTAGCACAAATGCAGCATCACAGAGGCTCAGTCATCTCCTCATGCCACCACAAACCCAAGCCAGCACAGGACAGCATCTGGAGAACCAGCTTGCAGGTTCTCAAAGGGACTTCTCTCTGTGCAGTCAGAACATGCCACTCCTGCGGTTCACTCTGCAATGCTCCTACATCTCTGGCAATACAGCATGCTGCTAACATGAGCACTGTGGAACACCTGGGGGTGTTTTATGGAGCACTGGGCAGCCCTGATGCTGCAGTACTCATGCCTGAGCACAGCTATGCTGACCTTCCAGATAAACCAAACCTGGAGTGACACAGTGCAACACAGAAACCTACCATGAGCCTGAACATGAGGTTTTACAATGTTGCTGAAATTATCTAACTCTTCTTCACCTTTCCTCCTCCAGCTCTTGCTAAAGTACTGTACCTAAAAGTAGTCACGCATGATCTGTCTTGGAACAATATCATTAAACCAACACAATTCATCATTTATTTTTTTTATTCTTTAAACTGATTTCAGCAATGGTACCTGATAGCATTTCAATAAATATGATCTTGGCCCCGCATTTTCTCCTTCTCTTTACTAATGCAATTCTGGTATAGGGGAAAAAAAAGGAAAAAAGAAAAAAAAGAAAAGAAAAAAAAAAGATAAATGTTTCATGCACTTTAAAAACACATTTCCCTAGCCTTGGAAAAAATAATAAAAAAAGGTAAGTTTCACAACAAGCTAGCACATTAACAAGCCTTCTGGGGTACACCTCCTAAACAGAAAAAGGGTAAGTATACTTCCATAAATACTGAAATCAGTAACGACCTAAAAACTAAACATGAAGAAATTCTACTTGCAGTATTGCCAGCATGTGTTTAAACTCTTCATGCCTTTTTCCTGCAAAAACTAGTGGCTCTCCTTTGGACACTTAAAAAAAAAACAACACAAAAAAATCCTAATATGCTCAGGAAGTTTTGACAAGCAGAATAACACATTTGCATATATCTCAGTAACAGCAGCTTGCACACAGGCAGAGTGGACAGCACAGCCATGGGACTCCACAGAAGCCTGATCTCTGCCACTGCTGCCTTGGAAAGAACTGAGGGAGTGCTCAGTTTCCTACCACTTCCCAAGTACTCTACATTTCTTCCCCTCACTCAGCCAAAATCTGAAAGCCCCCAGGTGACAGACCAGTTGTGCCTCAACTCCTTGCACAAATGCCAGTCACAGAAACAATGAGGTTGGAAAAGACCTCTGAGATTGATTCTAACTCTTGACCGAACACACCAACGGGACCATGGCACTGAGTGCCACATCCAGCCTTTCCATAAACATCTCCGGGGACCGGGATTCCACCATATCCCTGTGCAGTCCATTCCACGGTCAAACCATCCTTTCTGTGAAAAAATTCCTGCTAATACCCAGCCTAAACCTCCCCTGACGCAACTTGCGGCCATTTCCTCTTGTCTTATCCCTTATTACCCAGGAGACCGACTCCCCCCACCCTCTACAGCTACAAGCCCTTTTCAGGCAGCTGGAGAGAGAGATAAGGTCTCCCCCGAGCCTCCTCTTCTCCTGTCTAAACCACCCCAGCTACCTCAGCAGCTCCTCAGGTCCCCTTACTGTGCACACAGCTAAAGGGATCAGGTATTTCAGTCACCCAGAGATGCTCTGGTGCACGGTACAGCACTGCCAACTTCGCGGGGATGCTGCACCCCAAGGCAGGGCGACTTTCTCTCGAAGTGCTTTCTGTCAGCAGGCAGGGCGAGGGATACACGCGCGGAGCAAAAAAGCAAGTAAATAGTTCACTTCACAATCCGTGGGAGTTAAAAATTTCGGCAGAGCAACCACGATGCAGAGCAGCTCCCTGGGTACCGCTGGGATCCGCTCGGGATCGTTCTGAAGCATCACCCCGGCCATCACGGGGCGTGCGGCAGCTCCCCGAGAGGGACTCGGGGCGCCCCCGGGCGCTTACCCTTGTGGTGGGTGATCATGAGCACGATGGGCACAGAGGGCCGGTCGCTGAACACCTCCGCCTTCTGCACCAGCGCTTCCCGCACCGCCCCGAAGGTGTTGAGGATGATTAATGGGCGGTTGCCCACGAAGAGCCGGAAGATGCTGCCGTACGTCTTGGTGAGGCCGGTGAGGAAGACATGGGGCGAGAAGGCGGGGGAGAGCCGGTCGCCCTTCACATCCACCGCCCACCTGCGCAGCAGCGGAGGCGGCAGAAGGGCGAAGGCGAAGTTGCCCACGAGCGGCCAGGGTGCGGGGCCCGGCGGCAGCCCCGACAGCGCCCGCGGCCGCCGCCGCAGCAGCCAGTAGCAGCCGAGCCAGCACAAGGCCACCAGCAGCAGCTCGGTGGCCGTGGGCGGCCGAAGCAGCCACGTCCAGGCTTCCGTGCTGGGCCCCGCCATGTCCCCAGGCAGCGGCACCGCCGGCCCGGCCTCGCTGCCGGCGCGTAGCGGTTTAAGATGGCGGGGGCGGGAGGGAGGCGAGGCCCGCGGCGCCCTGACCCCGTCCTGCCGGGCCTGTGGGCGGGCAGCGGGGCCGGGCCCCGACAAGAGTGACAGAGCGCAAGTTTATAAAGGTTTAAATATAAGCCTACATGTCCTCCTAGTGTACAAACAACAAAATGTGAGCGCTCCTCTCCACCCCCCACAGGACCTGCTTTCAAATGCTCCTTACGCAAATGCCTATTTTTTAGCGGTTTATAAGGGAAGGAAATAGAGATGATCCTTTCCCCCGGTTTTCAAATACAAAAAAAACCCGGCAGTTCGAAGTAATACACCGAAATTTTCTGCTTCCACAGCCAAGGACGAACCTAGAACCATGTCCTAGCTTTAGGTTCCCTGCTTGGCAAATGCAGGACAGCACAGAGAGGCTTCAAAGAGGGGCACTTAAATTTTAGAGGAAAAATAAGTGTAGCTCTCCTATCCCTCAAAAATTGTAATAAACCCCCTCAAAGACACACACACAAATCCAAAACACACTCAGACACCCCCATCCCCCAAACCCACCCAGAACCGGTTTTGAGGGTGACTTCCTCCTCCCTTTAGTAACACACCTTAGTGCACTTTTTCCAGCGATCAGCAATATAAAAATTAACCCATAGAGAGGCTATTAGACATTGAAAAAAGCCACTGTCTGGTCCTCCCACTAATTTGCTGCAGCAACAGTGGGTTTAGTACGTGCTCTTGATATCCCCTCGCTAACAGAGAAAAGTGTTCATGTTTTGCCCACAGTGCTCCTTCTTTAAAGTGATCCCCCAGAAATAAAAAAATGCATGGAATAAAGGGTGCTTGTCCATTAAAAAGGGTGTTGTTAAACAAACTATTTTTTTAAATAGGGGAACATTCAGTAAAGATAGCGACAAGTTGCTCGTAAAATAGTGGCTGAACTGTATTAAAAATGTTTTATTGCAATTATACAGAAATTACAGCAATTTAAGAAATACATAAAGCTTTAAATGGTCAAGGTTAGTTTTCCTCTGAGCAATTAAGGCAACTGTCTCTTCAACAAAAACAGCATATATTTTACCAGCCATAGATTAAATAAGAGAAAAACTAAGAATAGATTTTAACAGGCAGAACAGAATGCAGTTTTTATTTTGTCCATATTTGGCAGAAATTCAGTGGCTAATTACAATGTATACCAATAAAATGCATCTATTAGAAAAAATATGTTAAAAAAGGCGAAAATTTAGTCAAACTAAAGATTTTTTAAATCTGAGTCTCTAGAAAAGTTTAAATTCTGTAGTGTGAAAATAAGAAGCTAAGGTATTCAGCACAGCTGAAACACATTACTGTTTTTGCCTTTTTTCTTTGTACAAGAGTAATCCAGCCTCACTTCTTTCTCAAGAAGCTGAACTCGATTAAAAAAATTCCTTCTGTCCCTATGTATGCAGTTGAAAGACTGGTTTCAGTGGCACATGGCTAATTCTAAGGTGTCCAGATATTAAATTGCACATTAGTTTTGATTAAAATGAGAATAATTTCAAAATTTTAAGTGATAAAATGTAATTTTTTCTCTAACAGATCAATACATAAGTGGGTGTTTCAAGTTAAAATAATAATTTTTACAACATTAAAATTCGTTTCTCCAATTGAAATTAGAACTGAACAGCCTCTTTATAAAGCATTAAGGCAAAACATATCCAAGTACTTTACTAATATTCTGCATACCCCAGATAACTACATATACAAGTTTTAGCACTATGGTACGTTCCATGGAAATCCTTCCTCTTCAGTCCTATCAGTGTAATAAAAACCACACCCTCTTTAATTCTGCACTTAAGGAAAAACCATTTTCAAACTCTTTTACCCCTAACTGAGGAATCAAAGCATTTGGTCACTCCCCTTTTAACTGGTCAAAAATAGCTCCACATAACAAGCAAATAAAAATCCCCACCAGAGTAAAGACTATCAGGGAAACAAGCATTAAAAGTAGAATAGTTCAAAGGAATTAATTTTTCCTAAAGATAACCAAGTTACAGAGTTAAGGCCCAAGCAGAAGCATTGGAAGATTAACACAGTAAACTCTCAAAAGCAACAAAATATTCTTCTCTCAAACTTAATCTTTGAATCCTATCAATGCTTACGTCTGTTGACCAGCTGTTCTCTGCAGCTGATGACTTAGCAACCATTCTCTTCAAGTATGGCTTCTGGTTTTATATGCTTTATTTGAGATTGCAGGCAACTTTTGGATTTTTATTCCCACAGGCACTTTATTCATAAAAAACCACTCTCCTCGTCAAAAGCACATTGAAAATATTTGAAAGTTCTGAGTTACAGTGAATGCAGTGAAACATGTTTCTGTAACACAGCAGCTAAAGCTAAAAAAACCCGCTTTTGGTCAAGTGCATGTCACATGCTCACAAAGGTTGTGTTTTTGCAGGGCACTGAAACATGCAGCCATTTGCCTCTTAATATTTCATAAGTATTGCACATATTTTTGTAAATTAAAAAAATACAGTCCATTTTCTCTGAAGCATTTAGTAAATAAAACAGGAAGGTTATATTTCAGTGTGGCTTCAGATGGAGAACTTTGTTCAATCTTTGGCTTTTCCAAGTGTCCTACTATCAAAGCAAGCACTGAGAAAGTAGGAAGATCCAGACTATTGTTACTAGACCATCCACCTTCACACCACAAAAAACCCCACCTAGCCCTGGTTTCATCCTAGATGGTGAGCTGGAATATTCTAAACATAGAATATTCTTTGCAGTGACACAGAAATTCCATTAAATAGATCTTAGAGAAGGCCATTTACTTCTTGAAGTACTAGGTGGAAGTGATTTAAGAGAATTTATTCTAGTATATGAAGGATAGCAACTTAGGGTACAACTGTATCTGGATGAATTAAGGGCATCATGCTCATTTAAGAGCTGACTACAGCAGGATTGCCATACCTGTCAGGTATTTTCACAACTGTAAGCTCACAAGTAAGGGGCCTTGAACAAGAATTAAAGGCTGGGTATTCTCTGTGGATAGAAAGTGCAGGTAGTGCTGCCCTAAAATGCCTCTTGGAAACGTGTGGAAGTGCACTGTTCATTATATACAATAAAATCACAAGCAAAGGCGGGGCGGGGGAAGGCAACAGTAGCTTCTGCAACAGAAGGCACAAGGTTTTCATCTTCAGAAGAAGTTGTTTGTGAAGCTTTGAAAGAAAGCTAGAAAATTACTTTGTTGTTTCACAATCTAAACAATCTAGTTTAAGGTTCTTTCACATGTTTTTATGTCCTACTGTGAACTGCCTTGACAATTCTGTTCTTTAGATAGTTACATGGTCATATCCAGTACACACTGTTTTGAGGTTTTTTTAAAGTTTCAGCAAAATATACACCTACACTGCATAATGAGTGTTCTCCTAATACAGATTTACCCATCTCACATCCTCTCCCTCTGTCTCCAAGGCTTCAACAGTGATGATGAAGCCAGAGAATGATTTTCTCTAAACTACTAGCCTGTCCCTTAATCCTACCTAGTACAATTCTTACATTTTAGACTGAGTTTCAGAAGATTAGCTATCCTAAAATGTATGAAATTTTAGAATTGGACATGTAATTTAGAACAATATACACACCTAATGTTTTCCTGCATTAAAATACTTTTTTTTTTGCAGTTTTTATGTAAAACAGAAATGGAGAAGTGTTGTGTTAATATAAAAAGCATTTGGATCAGGCTTAAAATGTTTGTTTTATTGAAAAGGCGTCACAACAGCTTTCCTTAGTGTTCATGTGTAGTAAGAGAATACCAGCTCTTTATAATATTTGAGATTATTAGCACCATAAATGGATAGACGGTTTTTGATTTTTAAAGATGTGGATAGTTATGTAAGTAGTCCAGCTGTATTCATTAGTACACAGGCTGACTATAAAATTCTCAACTTATATGTGCCAAGTAAACAACATAGGACAATTTCTTTAACATGTTTTTACCAAATTCACAGTTGACAGTGATCATGACAGACAGCACCTCTGGAGAGAAAAACTGTAAGATGCTCCCGTTATTGCTTTTTTTTTAAAGTACAGCTAGTGCAATAGTTGGTTTTGGTTTGGGTTTCTTAACACAGTGAACGGACTGCAGCACAAATCACAACTCTAGTATCTCTTGCACATACATAGCAAACCAAAACACTCAGTTACCTAACAAAGTATCAGCTATGAAGTGTCACCCTGAAAGTTTTACAATGTAAAAGCCAACTCCTGCTAATTTTGAAGAATTTTTACAAAAATGACACCCAGTTTGCAAAAATCAGTAGAAACTACAGTAGGAAAGGTTTCTTAATTTATTACTTTGTTTACTCAATTTGTAGTAGTCTGCTGCACAGTATTTGAAGAACTGGACCCTACAGCTACAGATTTTATCAGCTTCTTATCATGCACACATCACAGCATTCTTATATAACCATGTAGGGCTCCTCAGTTTTTTCTTGCCTAGTTTTTCCAAGGTTGGATATAGAGCTGCAACTGGCATTCAGAACTATGAATACAGAGGATTCAACCTAGGAGAAGTCATGCAACAAAAGCAGTCAGCTGACAAGGATGAAACCATGGTGCAGCTGAAGTGAGGTCCTGCGCTGTTTTTAGGGAAGTCTTGAGAGTTTTCAAAGTCACATGGAAAGCATGAGAACCACAGCCATCAAACCATTATTTCTGCTTTTACTTTCCGGTTCCTTGGTATAATCCTGACCTCAAAAGCTAGCAGAAACTTTTTCACATCACACACACGCTATCCAGAGTCACAAAAAGAAACTCAAACAAATGTGCTAAACATCGAAGAAGCAAGAATTGATTCCTGAGGGAAAACAACTGTGTCCTAGCATGTTAGGTTTTGCAACTTGAAATTATTTTCAAGTACTATTTGTGCAAAGATTTGTCTGACAAAAATGCCTTTTGGCTTTAGGGTTAATTATGAGGCCCTCTCAAATGAAAATCCTACTCTTCTGTATTGAGCCATTCAGAAAAGACAATTGGAAGCAGATGTAGTTAGACAGGAGTCTAAAGCAGCACAGGCTTCAGCATAAGCAACATTTTCAGTGGCAACAAACTGAAAAAAGTGGAACACAAATCAAATATTTACAGTTTTAACAAAGCACTGCTAAGTTACTCAAAATGTAAGAAGGGTTGGAGCTCAGCAAGATTCATACACAAACATTTCAATGGCAGAGGTAAAAGTAGGCAGGAAGATAAATTTCTTCTTGGTATTTTCAACACACCTGCCATCTTTAATGAAAAAATAAATTAGAAAGCAAACGGTCCCACTTAAATGTGACTCACACACCTGAAGTAACACCCAACTGTATGTTCCGCTGGGTTGGAATGCAGCTCTCTGACAACTGGTTTTACAGAGATCTGCCTTTTCAGCCCCATTTATAGTTTTGATTTTTAAGTGACCTTCACTTTTTAGCTACTGCCACCTTTAGTACTGCACTGTCAATCCAAAAGAAGCTCAAAAGGACAGGTAAAGATGGCTCACAGCCATCTGTACTGTACAAGTACAATCTGATTTGCCTTCCTAGGGAAGCAGCTGTGTACTGAATCCAATATTGCTTATGCCAGAGAGACCCCCTTCCACACCCATGTGCCTGCATGGTGCCTGGCCCCGACTGCTCGAGATGTTTTTATTTCAGACTCATTTCCAACCACTTTTTCTCTTATTTAAAAAGAAAACAAAAACCAAAAATCATCTTCAAACATTTTTCAGCAAAGATACTTTCTGAAAATTTATCTCAATTGGCACACAGGAGATGCTTCTGTAGTAATTCTTTAGTGTCACAAATGCTAACCTCCTAAAATCATATTATGAGAGAAAATGCAAGAGATGACATTATTATTATTTAGGCATAGCTTAAAGAAGAGTATTTCTCCTAGAAGAAACCCACGCACAGATGCCTTAAAACACCTTAGGTTCTGTATCCAAGGGATATGCAATTTTTCCATTGACATTTACCAGAACTAAAACCAGTTATGTTTAACCACACAGACAGCAAGTAAAGGACAAAAACACTCACTCCTCATCCAGCAGAAGAGCTGGGTGAACCACTACAGAATCATTTGAAAATGTGCAAACACTATCTATAATCACATAATACAGCATCTTTTTTCAACTGTAGTATAGATAAGAATGCATGTAACATGTAGACAATATAATTTCAATTCAAAAAGTCACATACTGCTCCTCCTAGTAAGTAGTCTGCCTTCTCCTCCTACCTAGTTTACATCTTAAAGGTTAGCACACGGCCAAGAGCCACAGACAGCTATTTGCTCAACTCCAAGTTCTTTGTAATTAAAAAATTTTCACTGAAATCAAGTCGAACCTTTGGAGGTCTTTAACTACAGGTTTACAGTAAGAAGAAGGAATCCTCAACATCAGTATTTCACATACACATTAGTGACTGCTCAGTATCACTATTCATTTTTAAACATCATACAGCCATTGAGTGTTTATTTAGGAAAGATGAGTTCAGAACTGGAAAGTTTCCCTGCAATACACGAGCTACCTGTACCTAGCCTGGCATTCTTATGTGCTGCTTTCTACATTAATAAGATTTAATTATATTGTTAAAGCCATGGAAACTGAAGTCAACTAGAAAAAAGCTTCAGTACGTTTTAAGCAACGCAGCATTCTGTTCTTGTTTTAGAAACTATTAGTGACGGCTTGTAGAAACAACTTATAAAAAACTGCTAATAATATTTAAGTACTTTAATCCCCAAGCATGTCTCACTGAGTTAGGTTTTGTTTTTACATTGTAAGTTATGGATGAGAGCCAGCACAGATACACAGCTGTACCACAGAATGATGTGCTTAATACTGCTGCTTCCTTATGGGTCTGGGGTTTTTTTTTGCAGGACTATTACACAACTTAAATCTACTCTTCTTAGAAGTCAAGTGTAGTTTTAGTTCAATTTCATACAAAAAGCAATATATGATCACCATCTACTTCAGCATTTTCATCTTCCTTCCTTTTTCTAATAAATGCTACAACAAATGCCTTTGTCTCCATTCTCTGGTTCACAGCACTCCTCTCCGGATTCTAAGAAGTATCACAGAGTAGCACATGAAGGCTTACTTGTAAGCAAAGTGACTTTAATGGCATACTAGGATATTTTTCTCATATGCACTTAAGCAGCAACACTCATTTGAATGAAGCCTAATAGGAGTATTTACTTCTAAGATTCCTATTCTCAGTAACTGAATTTAAGAAATTGATTTTACAATGCCTGGAATAGAACACTTCCATACAGAAGTGTTCAATCTTATAGCATCATTCTAATTTTGTGTGCTCTAGGTAAGTCCAAAACACATATACTGTAAAAATATCAAGACGACAATGGAGCTCTATAACTATTAGATCTACCAGAAAGGCAAAACAGTTCCAGTCCATTTGGCAGCTTGGACTCACTTTTAAAATTACCCCATGAATCTTTAAGAGTCAAGGTTTATGCATTAAAAAAACCAACTCAACAAAACAAACCCAAAACCCCCACAAACATAAAAACTAACTAAAAAATTCCCATAAACAAATATAAAAACCAACAAAGAGCTATGGAGAATGTTCATTTAAGTTAATGGAGAGACTTCACGCTGCACTGAAGTTAATGGATTTGTCTCTAGAACAGTAAATCCCATCTAATTAAATGAGAAAAAGAATTTGGGTTAGTACCAAACAACTTAGGATAAACTGTCTAGCCAGATACTACTGATAGGAGAAAGCCAGAGATTGAACAGATTCTGATTTAAGACCCTGGTAAGTGGATTTCCAATAAACCAATTAAGAGAATGGTCTCTCATCTCTTTTAAGACTTCCCAGTTCTGTCTCGGTTGCTGAGCTTTATTTCTCTATGACATGAAGGTAGTGTATTTTAACAAACTTTTTTTTTTTTGGTAGTTTCCTTCTCTCTCAACTGCTTTTTAAAGCGGGTAGCAAATCCAGTGCTAGGGTTCATAGCAATGTTTAGCACAGCTGCTTTCGCTACTATGCCACCTGTGGCGCTCGTTCCGAGGAAACAGCCGTGAAGCATGACTAACAGTACCACTTTTGTCCACAGGGGAGCGCTAAGCACGTACCGAAAAAGGTGCTCATTTACAGGGCTTTTAAGTAGACATTAACAATTTCTGACATTAGAAGTAAGCATCTGTAACATGACCACTAAGCAGCATATTTCTTTCAATGCTCAAGTTAACGTTTTAAATCCAGATTTAAATTTATATTAGGCATTTCAAGAAAGCACATCAGCTTTTAAGTCATACTGATAGGTCAGGTGTACAAATGTAGTAGTTTTTTTTATTAAGTGTCTGTAAAGTTCAGCATGCAAATGCTCTTCAGTCAGGAGGAACATGTTATAGTCACAGTGAAAGGGCAGTTCATCTGACATCTGAGAAATATTACTGTAACTAGGACTGATAACTTGATTGTAAGCCTAAGCAAAGTCCAGCCTTTTTCTTTTTACCTACGGCAATCTCTTGCCTCTTACAATGAAACTATACTTTAAGCTTCATGATATTTGTATACAATGATCACCAAGATGTTAAAATTAGTAATTTGTATGTAGCAGTTGTGGCTTGTATTGGATAAACTACTATAGCAGTAAAAACTAGAATATACCACTTCTTACCCCATTTTTATTACTTGACATATAGATCTAAAGAGCCATCAACTACAGCTGTATCATCCAAGTTTTTAAAAGCTATTGAGAGCATAGAGAATTGAGGTTTTCTGCTAAGTAAACAAATACACACACACACCCCTTTTGAGAGCCTTCATACAATGAATAAATATTAAGCACTTAAGGGAGAACTGAGCCAGAACAGGAATGAAGTATTTTGAGCTACAGCTGCTACTTAGACTTGTCTTTTGCATTACAATAGAAGTCTCTATCAAATTCAGCAGTAGAATGAAAGCGCACGTAGCCCAAGAAAAACAGTCTTTACTTGGTTCTATTGTATCATTTTCACATTTTTTTTCTTTCATAAACAGGAATAAGTGTAAAAAACCCCAAATACTTCATCCTTCATGAAGAAAGCCTGCTTTGCAGATCTATTACAGAAATCCCAGCAAGGCATGGTGGTGATTATGCAGACAATTAGATATATCTACACTATCAAAGTGTTTATTTTTCAGCCACCAGATGGAAACCACTGCTTAAGCTCCTTAGGTAATGCTTTTCTCATCGTGCTATTTTCAAGGCACAGGGACCACTAATGAAATCCATTCATAACTCCTAAAAGATAGTATTACTACAAGTGGATTAACATGACCATATTTAAGGTATCACAAAGCTTAGATTTTAGCTGAAAAAAATTATGATCTGTGAAGTAGTACTGATATAACAAGTATCTTGGGAGGTCAACTGACTGGTGTTGAACACATTCATTTGTATGATAAAGAAAAAGGACTCAAAAGTTTTTTTATACTGGCTTTTTAGCTGTTCAAGGTCTGCTAGAAGCAAGGAAATTACAGCATAGATATGCCCACACACACACAACTTCAGGGGCACATTATCAGAGTCTACTAAGCTCATTTTAAATAACAAACCCAAACATCTGCAGAATTTCTTTCATAACTAAATTTTTCCAAAATGTATTGAAAGGAACACTTTTTATTGTATTATTTTGATATTGCACAAAAATATTTGAAATGCACATCAAAAATATTCTTATGTACAACTTAGAGCAATGATCCCCTTGACTGAAAATTATTATATTTGAATACTCTGTATTTAATTTTATAACTTTAACTGGACTTTTAAAAAAGAAGTTGTCATTATTTAAATTGTGTTCACATTTGTCACTCAGTTCAAGACATTCTTAAAATACGCAGCATTTCTTTTATATTAGTATCACCTCAACACCTAATGCAGTTTTATATTTTCATTAGGTTTTAGTGAAGATCTGAAAAAATATTGAATTAAATGTAGAAATTAATACAGAATATAAATGACTAAATATGGTGTGCTATTTTTCTACTTTGCTTTCACAACAATACAAAACAACATAAACCAACAAGAAACAGGTAGCTGTTAATCTGTGGTTTTGTTACATTTCATCCCATGGTAATTTCCCCCATCCTCAGCCAACTTCTTTAAATAGCCACTTTAGCTGGACTGAAACCCTGGGAATAAAAGGGAATCTGCTTTTGAGTTCTACCACAGTGTCATTAAATATTGAATTATTTTAGGTTGTAATCGAAGAAATGCTGCTGGTGTAGATATTTCACCTTAGCACTTTTTTGTTTGGTTGTTTTCTTTAAAGTAAGTCACAGAAACATGTCATGAGGTAAAAGGCAAAAAAGAAATACAATAGTGAACTATGGCTCCCAAGCAAACCTGCTACATAGCTTCAGCAAGAGATTGCTACTAAAATTAAAACATTTATTTCAAACGTAGCCCCATTTTGGACCTGGCCTTGCATTCTTCAAGCAGGTGAGAGCTGTACAACTTTTACCTGCATCAAGAACTCTATGATCACTCTTCCCAGTAAATAGTTTTGTTTAAGGTGTGTGCTTTTGTGTATATATGTATCTATATACACTGACAGGCACTGTATAGCTACATACACAAGGCCAGCTGCAATTCAAGATTTAGATGTTGAAACTGTGTCCCTTATTAAAAATAAAATTTTAGGCTCTTTGAGCTCTGATCTTAGCAGCTATTTCTAATTTGCAAATTCCTCAGGCAACACAACTGTTTAAATATAAAATTACTAATAAAAATGTAAAAATTGGTATATAGTAGAATACATAGGAGTTAATGGTGGTAAGTAGTATTTTAGGGTCATAAGATATTCATACCCACAATGTGTAAAATAGTCAGACTCACTTTCAGCTGTACCAGTCACACAAAGGCCTTACCTTCATTAGCAAGAATAATGCAACAAACCACTTCCCACAATTGTGTTATTTTTTTATAAACCTCAGTACACCAGTATCGTGCGCCTTTACATTTTAGCATGTTTTTGCCCTTATGCACTCCAGAGCTCTGAAGATGAGACTTTTGGGTGCTTCTGTGGATGAGTGATAGTAATGGAAGTGTTACTGTGGTCTTTGGCACCTCTATCTCGTTAATAAAGCAAAGTCCTGCTCCATTTTTTCTTTATTAAAAAGATCCCATCAGTGGTGCATTTCATTAGCACTGAAGAGTAGAATAGGTCTGTACAGCCTGATGAGAGGAAAACATCTGAAATTAAATATGTGTCTACAATTGTCTTTCCATCAACTGCACAGAAGCTTGGTCCTCCTCGTCAGTTACAGTCTTCTTAAGAACTTTGGTTACAGCATTAATGTTTGGGTAAAAAAAAAAAAAAAGTCAAAAATGAAAAAAACAGAGCAGATGCTTTCCTTCTTTTCTTCAGGTGGATTTTTCATTGTCCTCTCCTGTCTTCTGAACCCGTGAATACTTTTTGCATGAAGATTTGAAGCAGCTGGGAGGCCAAGATATTGGCCAGGAAAAACTGCAAGGAACAGAGCCTTGCACATTCTTCTCGAAGAAATAAAATATTGGATACCACCAAGCTCGAGAGAGAAAATTCGTCTGCGAAGACACCTTTAAAGTCTGCATTGTCACAAGCATGCAAAGAGGAAAAGGCAACTGTCAGTTTAAAGGCTTATACTCAACTACACTGAATCAAGACAACAGCAAAAATGCAATTTATTTGCATGCATTTCTGCAAAGACAGTGAGTATTTAGCCTAGAAAACACAGAACTGAGATAGACATTATAGTCCAAATGCATACTACAACTGAGCATCTTTACCACAAAGGGATGCTTTGTTGCTGTGCAAAATTTGGGGCAACAAAGCACTCAAGCCTTTTTTAATATGAGTGCTTTCAGGCATGCTGTTTATACTGATGAGTAATAGTCGAGAATTAGATTAAATGGGCTTAAGAGCTATGCCTCTACTTCAAAGTGCTGTTGCAATGACAGCAGCAGAAACCTTCTGAACAGTGTACCTTTAACGACATTACACAAGAATTGTCACTAGAATTGTAGGACTGTTTAGGTAATTTCAGTTGGCCAGAAATTTTATTACTCAACTACTGTTTATTCATAAGCCGAGACAAAGAAGGGCTCTTCCATACATCAACTACAGCATTAAAACCTCAAAAGCTCAAAAAATAGTTTTAAGACAAATTAGTTTTATTTACTTAAGTAACAACGAAGTGAAACTCCTTGCCCATTCTGTTTAAGCTTCAATATGGAATGTCTATTTTTATTCTGAAATTAAGAACTAACTTTAGGCAATTTTAACAAATGCAGGGTACACATTGCTAGTGAAGGTTTTTGCCACTCACCTTTTCATTAGCCATTGAGTGGTACCACCAGAAGATCCGCGTGGTGATATAGTAGGCAATGATGACATCTACGGTATAGTGTTCATGAGCAACCAGGATACAAATGATGCCAGCAGCACTCATCAGCCAGCAGATTAAGTGATACCACCAGAAATGACGTGGTGAATCTATGAGACAGGGAGGTGATGGGGAAAAAGCACAGCAAAAAGCCATCTGTTACTCTAACATTGCATAAAAGGAAGGGGAAAGGATAATACTAATTTAAGGCTACTAAATTTGAAAACATAACTCGTATCACACTGGTACAGACCTCCTGCTTTGATTTTTACGAATTTATGTAATTATGCAAACTTACTGAGGTGTTCAAAGTGAGCACAAAATGGGTTAGTTAGACAACACTGCCATCCACTTTCTAGTCAAATTAAGTTTTCCAGTTAAATCTAAATTTCTAGGATTTGGGGTGCAGAGGAAGAAAATTGAGGTAAAACATATACTTTGGTTATCTAACTTTGGTGTATTTTATCTTTTTTTTCTACAGTATACTTCGAGTAGACTCAGGTCTCTAGAATTGACACAACCTGAGCAGAGATCACAAATTAAATAGAATACACTCCTTTTAATTCTTAGGTTTTAATTAATCTGTATGAAGCCCCAGGTCTGAGAGACAAAAGACAACATACAGAAAAGGACAGTATGTGAATTTATACCCTTTAATGAAAGATTTAACAAATGGAAGCGAATCTATTCAAAATGCATTTCAGCCACTTCAGGGGAAAAGCTCTCCCGTACTTCTTTCCCCATTGAAAAAATGCCCCGAGTGTCACAATGACCATTCATAACTTCTGACAAGCTAACTGGCTTCATTTCACTCTCAGTAGGAGGTTTTGGCACCTCTTGCCTTGTGGGGCAATGGTCAGCCTTGACTTTCACACAAATCCAGCAGAAAAGTTACTGATCTCAACAAACCTACTCAGTAAGCTCTCAGAGGCCTGTGCAAAGTAATAACTCTAGGGCCACTTTGTCAAAACAATGAACTCTTTTAACTCTCCCCAAAACTCTGCAGACAGACCTCCACCTACTGATATTTTTTTTAAAACAAGAAGCCCAGTAATCTCAAGAAGCTGATGAAAGCAGCATTGAGCAAGACAGACATACCAAGGCTAAAAATATTAAAAATATCAGTAACTACTTTTGTGAAAAATGTGGTGTGCAGAGAATAAGTGAAAAATGGCAGAGTATAAAAAGAAGAGCAGAGCAAAAACTACACTAAGCCAGACATAAAAACCTCAAAATGCATCTTACACCAAAGACATGTGACCAAAAGAGCAAAAAAGACCGCCATAAACAGCCTCTAATTCAGAGCAATTATAGGGCTTATGCCCTATCAGGTAACATTTTGATCATTATATGGTAGGCAAAAAAAGAAAAGCTACACAATTCTCACATATAGAGCACAATCTCACTGAAATATATGCCTAACAATTAGGCAGCAGTCGAAGAGCTTATTACAAAAATTTGTATGATAGAACTGCTCCAATCCCTTATAGTATAAAGTACAGAAGAAACCAGCCCAGAAAATATTGGGTTGTCTTCATCTTTCCTGGTACAATTAAGTACATGAATTGCATTCAAATACAACGTAACAGACAAAACTAGGCAAACCATAGCTCTGGCATTAGGCTATTTTCCTAATATTGCACTGGTGATTTTGATGAGTTACAAATGCCATTCCCCCAGTAATACTCACATCACAGGAAAGACCTAGGTCTAAGAATTATCAGACTATAATCAGCATCTTAAATCCCTGTTCAAAGAAGAACATCTCAAATCTGTGATTTGGAGTGTATCACATTCAAGAGGCCCTTTTACATTGTGGTTTTTGTTTAAGGTAAAATGTAGCACTGCAGCACCTTGTTCCCTCAACATTTTAATAAAAAGGGAAGGCATCAAACTAATGCTAGTTAGTCTTATTTTTGTTTCACTGAGAATTACACATTCCCATGAGCCAAGCTAGCATTTGCATAGTTTGGGATACAATAATAGGAGGGAAGATCCCAACTCCAAACACATGAACTGAGAAGGGAACTCCCCACTACGTATTCATGAGTGGCCAAGCTCCCAGATAAAAGCACTGCCTAATTTATAACTCAGTGCTAAGTTCTCTAACACTTCAATAGATGCTCTGGGTGCAGCACAGATTTTTCCTCCCATGCCCCAGAGCAATATAAAGCAAAGGGGGAAACCACAACTGCATCTTCTGCATGCTTGGCAAGTTCTTATCAGCTATAAAAAGCATGAAGTAGGAGACTTGAGAACAAGACATCCAAAGAGTATGAATTAACTTGTCACTGCTTCCAGGACCTAATGTGCAGCACACTTGAGAAAAGTAACTTTGCTTCTGGATGCAGTATAAGTGTGCAATGATGCTGTGTAGGCACAAAATTCCCTAAATCCCCCTGCAGCTAACCTGCACAGAGCTAGTGTGCATAATTACTACAGCATGTTTTATCCAAAAGTTAAATAACCTGTCCACAAATGATGAAAAGCTACATTGTTTTAATCAAACAATAAGCACAAAGATAGAGGTGATGTGTTTAGCCACAATTAGCCCTTAATTAAAGCCCACAATATTTTTAGTCAGCCTTATCACAATCTCTAGGAAGGTGATGCAACAGCTCACCCTTGAGGCCATCACTAAGTATGTAGAAGACAAGGTGATCAGAAGTAGTTAGCATGGATTCACCATAGGGAAGTCAGGCTTAACCACCCTGATTGCCTATAAAATGTGGACAAGTGGCTGGACAGACAACAGGAGACAACTGGATGTTGTCTATGTGAAGGTCAAACAAGACTTCTGACACTGTCTCCCATGATATCCTCATAGGCAAAGCTGGACAAATAGGGTGGACAGAGAAGTGGCTGAATGACAGGGCTTGGAGGGTTTTTCATCAGTGGCACAGTCTAGCGCAACCCAAAGGTTCATAATGGGCCTAGTATTGTTTAACTTACTCATCGGCAACTTAGATGAAAGAATAGAGCTCATTCTTAGCAAGTCTGCTGAGAATACAAAGCTCAGAGGAGTGGTGCTGTGTTGCCCTTCAGAAGATCTCACACACTGAAGGCACTTTTGAAACTCAGCAAGGGCAAATTCAGAGTCCTGCACTTAGGAACAAAGAACCTGGTGCACCAGTACAGGATAGGGGCTAACCTGCTGGAAAGCAGCTCTGCTGAGAAGGACCCGGGGGTCCTGGTGGCCAAGCCGCCCATGAGCAGCACCCCCATGGCCAAGAAGGGCAGAGTAGCCTGGGGTGCATTAGTAAGATCATTACCAACAGGTTCATGGAGGTAAACCTGATCCCCTACTCAACCTGGTGAGGCACATCTAGAGTTCCAGGCTCCCTAGTACAAGACAGATGTGGACCATGTCCAGTGGAGGGCTATGAGGATGATTAGGAAACTGGAGCACCTCTCTTACGAGGAATGACAGGAAAACAGGCCTACTTAGAACTGAGAAGTGTGAGAGGAAACCTCATCAAGATGTCTAAATATCAGAATGGAAGGTGTCAAAAGGACAAAACCGGACTCTTCTCATTGGTGTCAAGCAATAGGACAAGAGGCATCAAGCAGGAAATAATGCACAGGAAGTTCTACCTAAATGTGGGAAGAACTTCTTTACTGTGCAGGTGACCATGCACTAGAACAGAATGCCCACAGAGGCTGTGAAGTCTACCTCACTGGAAACATTTAAGAACTGTCTGACACAATCCCACACAATGTGCTCTATGGAATTTCCTTGAACAGAGAGGTTGTGGTAGGTAACTTACAGGGAACAGGAACCTAGTCCCTTCCAACCTTAACCATTCTATGATTTTACTACAGCCACAGTTCCATTTCCACTCAATTTGTGTTTCAAACCCATACAAATACAGTCTATGTACAACCAATGAGTAACTTTTGGAGGGCAGCAGTTTTACAGGTACTCTTGTCATTCGTTTTCCCAGTACAATGAATGTGAACAAGAAAGTGCATTGAAATACAATCACTTACACTCTTTGATGAACAGATAGACCAGCGTTAATACTACAGTGTGTCCACTAAACAGGAAGTCTCCACACAGGATGTGTGATCCAGTTATGGATAGGCCACCACCAGAAATCAGTCGCAGGATTCTCTGAACCTTTGCCTGAGAGTCTCCATTCAACTATAACACCAGAAAGTAAAAAAATAAATTTTAAGATATACCACAAGCGACTCAAGTAAGCTTCTTGCCCAAACACATGTAGCATCAGGGAAACAGGAATAAAAGGGCAAATTATTTTCATTTTACTTGGTTTTTTTCCACAAACTCTTAAACAATGGATTTCAAAGTTGACAGGTAACAAAGATCAGTTTGGTAACACTAGCATTCTGTCTGTGCTTTCCCAGGCTATTTTAAAATATGCATTGTATGAGAAGGAGATGCTGAATATACTGAAAAGGTAAACATGAACAGTTTTTAAGGTCAGATCTCTCACGACAGCAGTTGACAGAATTCATGAAACCCACTAAAAACTGGTACAACCTTGCATAACAATTTTGTTATGCAGTTCAGAGCTGACTGGTGTTTTTTCAGAGTAAAAACCTCAAACTCACTTCATTTTAGATTTAGTTACAAACTCAGTCAGGACTTAACTCCTATTGGAGGATCTACATTTTCAAAGCATGTATTAGGACCAGTTTTTTATTTCTTATAGATACTAGGCAGTTTTAGCCAGCTGTTTTAAATAAACTCTGTAAAAATGGATAACTCTTTTCCATAATCAGAGAAGTATTTACATATGACAAAAAAAATCCAGAATTATTATAATCAAGTATTTTTCCAGAGTTCAAGTAATTCATCCTGGTTTAATGCTAGCAAAATGCACTTTTAGCAGAGACATTTTCATTTTCCTTTGATTATCTCTTCTCACTCCTCAATGCTACATAGTATATGCAATACAGTCTACTATATAGTTATTCCTCGATCTATTAGAACAAAACCATTAAATCCTTACAGTAGTGGCAGTTAAAGCATTTTCAGATAGACACTGATTCTTAAGAGTAGTAATTCATCCACTATATTCCTAAGTTGTCTCAACCTAGAAGACAACAGCCATGATGCTTTAACTCAAGACTGGAAATCTTATCCAAGAGGTGACAAATTTATATTCCCACTAAATTTGCAATACTTTTTTTTCAATACAGCCAACACAATAGAGTTCGTTCCAAGGAATTGTAAGTCTACAACTTTTTATTAGTAACCTAAAGGAGTTAAAACTCCTTTATGTCACCACTTAACTCCAGTGTCAATGAATTTTTAAAATATTTTTATAAAACTCTTAGCACATCCACATTTCTATATGTATCAGAGCATTTACACAGCTGAGCTTGTTTAAGTCACATTCCTGTACATTCTGCAGGTTGGAATCAGAGACAGGCAGCTAACTTCAGGTACAGCAATAGCCCTTGACCAAATAGTGTGAGAAACTAGGCAAAGCACAAAACAGCGTGGATTTTTAGAGGGATACAGCAACACACAGCCTATGAGTTACAGTATTGACCTTGGATATCCTTCCATATAAGAAAAAATATTGCTACAGTAATAGGAGTGATTAGCTCAAGCCTCAGAAGCAAGTTGATTGATTTAGTAGAAGCACTACTTCAACCTAAGATATTCTGACAGGGAGCGCCCAACTGCATCAAGGCCCTGTTATCACACAAGTTTTGGGTTATCACTACCTCTGCTTCTGAAGACATCATCTGCAAGTCATTTGTGTTATTTAGTAATACCTGAAACATTAGCTTTGTTCTAAGGAACCATCAGGACTGATGCAGACACTAAGGCAAGAAGCAAGAGAAAAGACTCTTACCTTTGGTGCACACTGAAAATGCATTCCAGGCACAGGTAAGGTGGTAACGTACATGGTAATACAGCGGTACAGATACAAAGTTCCTATTATAAAAAAGAACCTGCGTCCCACTATTGATCTGAAAGTAAGGAAAGAGGGGAAACAGAGTGCAAAGTTTACATGTAGAATATTCAATAGTTACAGAGCTCTAGCTTTCATTAGATAGCTAAATCCTTAGAATGAAAGAGCAGCTCCACCCCAGCTCTTTACCCTACACTGAATGGTAAAGAGCTTCTTCTCTGAATCAAATATTAAAACATCCTTCTTCAGCTTTTAGTCTTGTTAGCTCTTTACAGTGTGAAACCTTCACTAATTTAACATGGCCTCAGTCTAACTTACAGGAACAGTCAGGCAGTTTTCCTCAACTCGCTGACGTTTTCTTTTTAGTCCCATAGTATAACTGCATTCTTGACTTTATATATATAGTTTGAGCAAACAAAGAGGAGAAAACGTCTATTTAGCTGTAGAGGACAGTGGATTCTTCCTCAAATTTGGATGTGATTTTATTACATCATCATGACTTCCTCCACTTAAACATTCCCAGGTCAGTAAACACACTTTGAAAAGCCTAGTCTCAGAATAAATTTCACAAGTACAACACAGGCATCAGAAATTTAGAATTCAAAAACATTATTCAATAATCAGAAAACCTGTATTTCCATACATAGCATGGACACTAGAACATTTTGTAAATAAGTTATTTTCCTGCCAGTCCTATTCTACAATATCATATGGATTTTACTGTACAATTTCTTCTATCCAAACATAAACATACAGCAGAGAAAAAAAGACATTGCTAACTTACTTGTATCTAAGAAACAACCACTGGAATATCCATAATCCAAGTAGTATCATTCCATTTATTTCTGATACAGAAAAAGCCCATTTCACACGATCAATGTAATCAAAAAACTTGTCAGGCAAGGGAGGGCTTAGCTCCTTTGGAGGTACTCTCTCATGGACCACAGTGATCATGACAGTTGTTAAAATCAAGTTGAAGAGAGCATAGACAAAGGCAATGCCTGTTTTCCACCATTCCAGAGGAAATTTGTTCCTGGATTCAGCAGGCATAGCAATCTGGATGTAATCAGGATACTTCTTTGCTGTTTTTCGCAAGCCATTAGACAAGCCCTTTGGCTTGCTAGTGCCATTTTTGTTCTCTTCACTGACTGAGAGAGTAGGTCGTGAGTAGCCACTAGAAGTCTCATTTGGCTGACCCTCCATATGCTCCTCAAGCTTTGCTGTCTCAATGGTATTCATTTCCAAGCTGTATGGCCAAAGAGGCTTTATTAGTGACCAATTTCTGGGTTCTCTGAACTCTGTTATTCCTCAAAGTCCAATGTTCTTGTTCTTAGATGACTTCTGTAGAACTCTAAAATGTATCCATTGTGCTTTCAAATGAATTTGTGAACACAAATCTCTCTTCTAGAGCTGAATCATCTGCAAAAAAACCCCAAAACAGATAGTGAGGACCTTCATAATTAGTAATATGACAGTAAACAAAGTATTATCAGAATACACATTTTTAAGTATTTAAATTCCATCCACGTCTACTTACAAACACAGTCAAAAGGCAAGTTTCTGTGAAATAATTCAAGCCAACTCTGACTTGAAAAATATCTCATACCAGTTTAAGAACTAGTACCAACTTAAGCTTGTTATTTTTTAAAGGACAAGATCCACAGACTTCAATGATCATAACATTATTTGCTTTATCACTTATGAGAATTAAGGCTGATCTATATTTTCAGCAACATTGAATTTTACTGCTTAGAGATATTCCATGCAAAATATCCAGGTTTTGAGTATAGAGTTGCCACAGATATTAATAAGCATTGTCCATATAGATCAGACAAATCTTGTCAGTTTAGGTGATAGGAGAAAAACCAGAAGGGCACTACGGAATTCAATTTTGTAGGGCATAGATTTAGATTCATCTAGAAAATCTACTCAATAGATAGGCTCCATTAAATTTCATTAGATCTAAATGAGTATTCCATCAAGTCAAAAATGTGTTTATATAACCACTGTAATACCCACTAAATGTATGAATTTTCAGATAACTAAGAAATATACCCCTGGTATATGGTTCTTAGTTATGGTACACAATGCATAGAACAGATGACAAATTAACCTGTGTTTGTCCTTTAGCTACTTTGAAATAAAATCTATTTTGATGGTTTGTAAGCAGGAACAAATAGAAAGTCATTATTACTCAGGATTTATTTCAGGCTGCATTTGCTAATTTATAAGAGTTTGGTAAGCTAAAAAAAACCAGGTAAGTGCATACGTTTTATAACAAAACTTTCTACAAAGAGAAGAGAATTAAGTTCATCTCTAGTTAACAGATATCTCTCTAGTAATAAAAAGGTCATTTGTCCATCTTTAAAATTCTGTCCATCATGAAAATGGTGAAACCATTTACCATACCTGTGATGTAGCTATTTTTCTTATTCTGTTCAGCTCCTATGACAAAAATAGTTACTACCATGTACAAACTGCTCCCCATCTACCAGTAAATTGTGATTCTCTCTAATTTTAGTGGTTCCTGTAAGAGAAGCTCAGCACTGTGACCTCCTCAAGTGTCTGCATGCCAATACCGGCTGCCAGTTTGCCATGCTTTGCATACAATTAAACTGTCATGATGGCAGCTAGAGCTCACTAACCACACACCACAGGACTTGGCTTAAGAACATGCAACCTGCTTAGAGGACAATCTAAACCAAAAGGAGCCTTGGAAAGTCAAGTGATCGTGTTTTGGTTCCTCCAGCCTCATCCCACTCAGGGAACATATTTAACATGGCCAGCACATAAATCCCACTGATTTTCTAGGTGCTGCTCCAACCACTAAAAAAATAGAATAGGTACAAGTTCAGATCTGAAATATGAGATTCATACAAGTAATACTGAAATAGCCAAGAAACATTTCTAAATTTATCCCCCAGCAGTGTTTCTGAAATCCATTGTCATTGGTTGATCTTTTCTAAATTCCTATTACAAGCGTATGGTAACTATCCACACACAACACACACAGACAATAAACATCCAAGAAAACAAGTGGTGATTTTTGATGCCTTTTCTCCCTCTTACCAATTATATTGTGATCTCTGCATCACTAAGAAAAGGGCATGTTTAACCTATCAGCCAGGCAATAACTCCTCTGACGCTTCCTACAACTAAAAATACTCTCTTAGAGCATCTACAAAAGCAACAGCCCTACTCAAAACTCTACCAGACTAATATTTTAGTTTTCACAAGTCTTTTTCTTAACACACACATATTCTTCTATTCCTTCTGTCTACTAAAGTTAAGCATATGACAGAACACTTCAGTGACAGTAGAGAAAAAAACTGAACCTAATTGCTTGTGTTTTGGAATGCATGTACCTAACATTCATCTACTAAGTCAAGACTCCGCTTCTCACCATTATGTTACATATAGCAGTCACTGAGGCAGCAATCAGCAAAACCTGGTAAATTTTAGATCCTGTGCAGTTGAAATGAAGTCATTAGAATTATGCATTTACTGAGAGCAAACTACCTTAGTTATTTCCTTTTCTTCCCCACAAATAGCTAACCTAGTGTGCCTAGTGACATAAGCAAAGATTTTACTTTCAGATGTTTAAGGACATCCAAATAAGCCTTAAAGATCAAAGAGTATCTGAAGTACAGAGGGACAATAACCTAAGAACCTAAAAAGGAGAGTGGTGCTCATGTTCTCATATTAACTTATTAAGCAAAACAATTATAGCTATAGCTTGCAGAAGTAAGTTGTGTTCCTTCCTGGTACTTTTAAATGGATTGTAAGGCATATTGATCTACCACTTCTGATGGCTCATCAAGATTATTTCAAGTAGAGTGCATACTGTGGCCTAAAGTTTGTTTACATTGATGATTTAAGGTGCTACATATCATCTGATGAGTGATCTGTAAGAGGATAAGTGCTTCCCTTTATGGTACCTTTTCAGCCTCTTTCTCCCATATTATAAAAGAAATTAACAATTCTCTTGAAGAAAAAGACAAAAGTCTCTCCTGAAGCTCTCAGCCCCTTGTTGCCAATCTGACTGGCCAGAGAAATGACAGATACAGAGCACCAACAGCTTCATCATCCTCTGCTTCTGGCTGTAAAAGGAATGCCCCAGAAGTGGACAGGTTCTTCTGCCAAGCTCCCGTCCCCAGGTCAAATATCCATTCACATACCCATAAGGGGTGTAAGATCCTTTCAGCTTCATGTTGTCTTCATGATCCTTTAGATAAAATATCTGTTTGATTTTTTTTGTCAAATCCAAAACATTTCCATATCAAAACCAGAAGACGCTCACAAACTGCCTAGTAGAATGGCTTAGAATTCTTCAGCAACATGGCAGCAATTCTTAGATCTGAAGGTCTGATCTAGACCTAGGTCTGAAAAGCACACTAAATTGCTCTAAAATAGGGAGCAGCTACTGGGGAAGTCTCAAACTCACAAAAAAACTGGCCAAGTAACCCAAAAGGGTATATAAAATTCCTAAAAGGGGTACCTCCAAGTTTTAGGAACAAGTTTTCTTTTTGGAACCATTTCTACACCTTCCAAAAATAAATGTTACCTCATCAAGAAGCAGAGCTTCTTAACCAGCAACTTTACAGCAGAAATCATAACTGCCTCAAGAAACAACATATTTCTAAGAAAATATTAAGAATTAAAAACACACTAAAAGAGGAAATGTCCTAATAATACTTTATCCTGAGCTCCTGCCTGCTCCTATGCAAATAGCTCCCTTAGTTTTATGCATCCCCATTTGAAATAAAACAGCTGATGGGAGGCACAGCTTTGAGACAAGCATCAGAAAGCATGTCTGCATTTGGCTCTTTATGCTAGAACTTAAGAATAACATGGAGTTTTATTTAGCTTGTTAGTCATCCGATTTTCATCTAAAGGTCATTTTCACATAAAGTTAGCTTCCAACTGGTGTTTCTCATCTAGAATTGGAACTTCAGCATTTCTTGAAATATTTTAATTTCTAGAATTTATGAAGGACTGAATAGTTTGCACTATACAATTTGCACAGGGTTTTCAAAGAAGCAGTTCTTAACCTGTTGTTTCAGTACTATTTGAACAAGAGTATCCAAAGCAGTGAGACTAATCTATTCTGACATTTAGAGAAGCTATACTTTCATATACAAAATGGAAAAGACTTCTGACAGTACTATTTTGAAGCATCAATCACTTTTGTTAAGGCCAGCTCAAACATTTGATACAGATGTATTCTTGTATTTGGTAACTGAAGAAAAAGGGTCTGTAAAAAAAGTATAATTTGAAGTAACATGAGAGAAAAATTTCATATATTTTATCTATATCACAGTTACTAGGAAACAATTGTTAGCTAGCTTGTATTTTGGTCAGCAAAATTTTTAGAACTACCTATGGAACTAGAACTAAAAAAGACTCAAGGTTACCACTGTTATGTATACAGCAATGAATGAAAACTTGCTTTTAGGGATTTCCCCTAAATTTTTATTTTTGAAAGCATTCCAGGTCTCAGTTATTTTTATAGTATCCCTTCTTCCAGGCTATATGGACATCTCACAGCATTCAGACTGCTGGAAGGGAGAAAAAAGAAACCCATCACCACCAAAAACTTCCAAAAGACAACTGCTGTGATGATGAAGAACTGCAAGTAAAACAAAGCTGGATTACAGAAGTAGTGTTCATTATCATCGCATTATCACTTGCAATAAATGTTAACTTATTTATAATAAGCATTAACTGCTTACATCATATAAAATTCTTTCCAACAGTAGAAATAGAGAGTTATTCCCTCTACCTTGAGACAGGGATTTTGCAAGTCTCTCATTTAAACTTACTGCTGTACTAACAGAAGACATCTTTAAGAACTAAGTCGCTACTCTTTCCTAAATAGAGGACAAAAGCTTCAAAGTTACAAGTTATCCGTTTATACAAACCAAGTTTTACAAGTCTTGTGGAATTCTGTTCCTTCATACCTCCTAATAGTAAAAAGCATGTTAGATTCTATTTTCCTAGTAATTTATTATCTGCTGTGTTCTACAGCAGTGTTAGGTTTCTGAAACAGTATGTTCCAAAAAGCACAAAAAAACCCCCATTCGTAGCACCACAGAATGGTTTGGGTTGAAAATTACCTTAAAGATCGTCTAGTTCCAACTCTCCTGCCATGAGCAGGGATGCCTCCCACTAGACAAATCCTCAAAGCCCCATATCCAACCTGTTCCCAGTAACTAGGCAAGCAAGGGAAAAAAGTATCTTTAAGCTCGTTTGAACACTGCCGAGTATGTCTGCCTTAATTGCATGAAGGCATCTTCACACTCTTGAAATGTTTGGTCCCCAGACTCCAAAGGACTGTACTTGGTAACTCAGTCTGATGTTCTTTAAAGATGACACCATAGAATGGCTAGATTTTCCTTGTGATTATTATTACCCTTATCTTTCAAGAAACAAGATTACAATAGCTGTCAAATATTTGTTATCTTTTAGTGCTACTGTAACTCCTTCCAGAAATAATTCACACATATATGACAAAGTTGGTTTTATTTGCAGGTTAACAGTCCTTCCTAAAAAAGGTGTTTTGAGAATGGCCAGTCATACATCTGTAGAACCAGCAGAATGAATAGAATCATTCAGGTTAGAAGAAACCTCAGGAGGTCTCTGGGCCTCTGGCCAGGATCAGCAATGACTCAAGAGTTTCAATCCAGCTGTACTTTTAATGCCTCTAAGATGCACAACCTCCCCATGCAGCCTGTTTCACTACATGGCTGTTCTCAAAATGAAAGCTGGACTTATTTTTGTTGTTTTGGGGTTTTGCTTGTTTTTTAATTGTTAAATCTAGTGGTTTTGTATCTTCTACTTATTAGAAGTGACAGCCTTTGTATCTCATCTTCCCATGGCTGTGAAGAGCCTGGCCTTTCTGACGGCATCCTTGCAGGTATGATGGGGCTGCAGTCAGGTACCTCTGAGACTGCTCTTCCTCAGGCTGAAGCAACCCAGGCTCCCCTCCCAGCCTCCTGACCACCCTGATGGTCCCTCTGCTAGGCTTGCTGCCAGTTCATGTTTTGCCTGGACCAAGGACCAAAAATCAGATACAGTATTCTAGACACAGGTAAGTAGCACTGAGTATAGAGGAGTCATCACTTCCCTACAAACAATGACTATGCACCTATTAAATACAGCTCAGGACAGTGTTGGCTGCCTTCACTGTTCATGCACCCTGCTAAATCCCTTTTCAAAAGAGCTGAAAAAAGTAGTAACATTCCAATGTAAAGTCTAAAGCCTAAAGACTCCCTCACAACTTCTTTATACCAGAAAAATAAGATTAAGTCCTCTTCCTGCTGAACCCATACTCTCCAAAATGAGACTATTTCAGATCTGCATAGAAAGGTCTGCTAACCTGAAGTGATATTTAAACGCTGAACCAGCTGCTTTTGAATAAAGGCAAAAAAGGCTCTCTGCTACTGCATATTTGGTAACATTGCAAAAAATGCTTGGCTTATTACCTTCTTCTATTCATTAGAAAAGACTATTATAAACACTGTACAAAATATGGAAGTCGCTGTACTACCTCAGTCTCATGAGACAAAATAATACCAAAAACAAGTGCCAAAATAAGCCTCTGGATCAGGCTTTAATGTGCAGGCTAGCTTCTCATTGCTAGCTCCTTTCATTCTGCTACAGCTTCACAGACACTGCTGAACAGCCACTATCCAAAGCAAGACTCCTCTCAAAAAGACAGCAAGATCTAAGGATTTATTAAAAACCTAGCAGCACATCTGATGTCTCAAATCTTTTCTAGCAGACACTGGCTGTGAGGTTAAAAGGGACCCAGCACAGGAGGCAGGAACGTTTTGGACTATTTTGTGAAATCCTCCACCTAGTTACTGAGGGTAAAGGTCATCTTCTTAATGGAAAGTGAGACCCAGGGATTAGTCACCACTTTCAGTACAGGGCAGTGCAGAGTCACAGTGACTAATGTGTGCTTTAAAGTGACTGTACTACAGCTTATCAGCCATCAAGCAGCTAGAAGAGGAAGTTACATACTCGGTAAGTTTATCAGCAATACACCCTAAAAATATTTGAGTCATTATTAAGATAATGCCTGTCAGAATTTTTCCCCTGTTACTTCCAAAAAGCAGCCGTACCAACTCCAAAGTAAGAGGTCACATTTATGAGAACATTCTAGTGTATTTTCTGCAGCAACAAGAACCCTCCTCCTAAAAGTTTAAAAGGAGAGGACAGTAATTGCTTAAATCTGCAGAGCACTTTACAATATCAGCAGTAATACATATAAAAGGTGCACAATCCAGAGCAAAGCTATTTTAGCACTGGGGTGTACACAAAGGCTCCTACCTCGTAACTCACATTTTTAAAAAGCCTGAAACAAACAATAGTCTTTGCAAAGCATAGGACTGTAACCCTTGCCCCCACGTGAGTACTTAGGACAGGGGATATTTAAAACTTATTAGTATCATATTATAAGCTGGTTTCATATATCCCTCAGTTCATGTGGCACATTATAAATTGTGACTGTACACAGCAGCAACACTTGCTGTGCTCAGACGCTCATGCAGCAAAAACATCCCCTTTCAGAAACACCAAAGCCTGCACACCCATACCTCTTTGTCTGATGGTATTCTAACCAATGTTTTACCCTCTATGCCAACAATAGAAGTGTAGCACACTACAAACTCTTAAAACCAGTCAGGAAAGAATTAATGACCCGCTTCTCCTCTCTTCTCCCTAAGAACAGTTTTGAACTCAACACACCTCAATTCTGTGTTGATGTAGTTGCCTGGAAAGCTTTAGAAATATTAGTTAAGAGGGATGATGCTGACATAATACATAAGCTACCACTCACAGTAAACAGAATGACTAAAACTCATCAAGAAACATGATGTAGTCTCTATTTTGGTCTTCCCCTCTACCTTGTCGCCAGTCCTACCACCAAGCAGCAACAGCCTAAGGCTCACCATTCACAGCCAGCACCCCCAGTCAAATAGAGATGGGAATACACAGACCCCATTCAAGCCATTTGTTTACAGGCTCAGACATCCAAATCCACATCCAGCTCATACACTAGATGCTTCCTTCCCACTTCCCCCCACCCTCCCCTTCCCCAGCTTTTGTAAAACCTGGTAAAATTAATTCTAACACCAAGCAGTTAAGATTGCTGAGCAATTTCAGCAATTACCATGATCAATCCAGACATGTTTACTTAGGGGATTAGAAGAGCAGCAAAGAACCCTTTCATAATATACTTTTCAAGCATCCAATTTGCAATAACCAATATTATGCCAAGCTTATATATAACTGGGTTTCTCACTAAAGTTCTACACAACAACCTGAAGCACTACACAGTTAAAAAAAGGCATCACAACCTAAGCTTCCAATGCAGTCCCATGGTTTTCTTTAAACTTGAACAAGTATTCCATTAGCTCAAAGCTTTCTATTAATAGAAGAAAATACTTTCCATTATACTGTCAAGAAAAAACATTTCCTTTTTATATTATTTAATTCAGAAAAGACACTGTTTAACTTCAAATACTAAACACTTAAGTACTACGCACTTCAACGCTTCCTTCATCATATTTGTGTCTGCCGCAGACTGACAAACAGAACACTTGCTTCCTTAGGATAATTACTTCTCCTGACTGGCAAGCTATCTCCCCACAACACAGGGTATAATTGTTAAATAAATTTTCTAAGAGGATGCTAACAGTGGGGCAACCATGCAAAATAACAATTATAATCTAAAACCTTTCTGTAGTATCTTTCCCAGATATTTTGCTATCTCCATTTCAGCCTCACGCTAGAGGTCAGAAAAAGAGGCCAAGAATCCTATTAATGTGTTTTTACTGCCCCTCACAGAGCTACTATTTAAGAACCTATCTAAACATCTCCAAAATAATTCAAACCTCTCTTCATTATTCCCTGCTGAACTGCAGCCTTCGATAAGAACAACCCTGCATTGAACACCAGAGCAATAATGAAATTCCTTTATGCTGAGCTGCTCATGAGACTCTGCATAGAGGCCTTCACCATTCACATCAGTACTTTCATTTATTTGTCCTCCCCTTCTTGCCTAATAGTTTGAGAATGCCACTGCTTTTTTAAAAGCTTTTTAAAAAGGATTTAAAGAATCAACTCAGTCAGAAAGGATTTAAATAAGGAAATTGGTGATGTTCAAATTCTACTTACTAAAAATACAAGATTAAAACTATTTCTGCAAGAAAACATCTGAATAGCATCCTCAGCATTACTCCTAAAAAGTCATCATTAGTCTTTCATTGTAACATCACAACTGCTTTGCAACATCTACATCTTGTCCATGCATACATTACATAACTAAAAAGGTACAAATGAAATTAATGACTGAAATTACATTGATCTTATCCTACCAATTGGTAAAACCTGGTGTGAAAATACTGAGGTGACTCTCAATCTACACAAAATTATTTTTATTACACTGCATCATCATGTACCTCAAGTAGCAACTTCCACACCTTAAGCTATGTGTTGTACTCAAGGAAAGCTTCTGGTCATCACTGAACCTGTTCTCTTTAGAAGCACAGGCAAACAAATGATCACTCAAATCAATCAAGCCTGAATCAAGTGGAAATACAAACTAGCCAATCAAACTGCCTGCTAAATGGCATTCATACCAGTAGCCCAGTGTGCTGCACTGAACATAATTTACTTTCCATTTCTTCGTTTAAGTAACATTAACTGTCACTTTAAATTTTTAGTCAAGAGACCTGTTCCACAGGAAAAAATCCCACAGGCTGGTAACCAGGACCACTTCTGACCTTTGCCTTACTATCCATGAAAAATTTTGGGGCAGCAGAAATAAAGAATATGTGATCAAAAAGGATGGTTCAGGAAGAATATTTGGAAAAAGTGATTTACAAACATATATCGTAATTCTTGGTCACATTTTCATGTGAGGTCCTAGAGCTCTAAAGCTTACCTTAAAATAGAAAGTATTCTATAAAAATTATCCAAAAAGCATTTTACAGCATTCTTATCCCAATGTCCAGCAGACATCTATAAACACATTGATCTGGGAAGAAGAAGGGAGGCCAAAGAGGTGCCATGTAGACTAGCTGAAACATGGATTGCCAAACAGATTTTATAAACTGTTCCCCAGTCAGGACTGCAGCTGACAAAACTGTTTAGGAAAAAGTCAGTCTCATCTCTAGACTCCTTGACACCAGTGATATTGTGAATGTGTGCTGAACAGCCATGGTGTACAATAAGTAAGTAGTGAATCAACTAAATCCATGTGATCAGTAACAAAAATCTAAGGACAGAACTAAGAGTTCAACTGGAAATAGTGCCAATCAGTTTTAAAAGAAGAGAATGAAAAACTTGGCAAAATTAGGGCACAGTAAAAACTATTCTGGTCTACCAACTCTCTTTTTCCATGAAGGAGGGCATTATCTTATTACATACTGCTATTCCTGCTGCATTCCTGCATAAGTTTTCCTCAAAAATACCAAATATGTCAAGAGATCTGCATCTATCAGCAAGGACAGATCACATTTTGGCTCTATAAGTAACCTTCTAAATTTAGAACAAAGGGGCATAATCTGAGAAAATTAGAGTAAAGCTTGAAATTGAGACACAATAGTAGCTTGGATTCCAAGAGTTTTCATTAACATAGCACTAGAGCAAGCCAGGCCACTTTTTATAAGGTACTTACCTAGCTAAATGCAGGCCAGGACAAGGGCTTGCACAACACAACCTCTGCTAAAATCAGCTGTTGCAGAACTGCTCCTGCATGGCTATTTTGCAGCTAGAGCCACTGCAGGCGTCTTTGCTCTCAGCTACTCTCCTCTGGGTGAGAATCATCTTGCCAGGAGTAGGATGGCACATCCAAGTATCAGCGGCACCAAGCATACCCTAAACTCAAATCTATTCTAGAGATACAGCAAAGGGAATGAAGGGAAGTCTCACAGGGACTTATCCTAGAAGGTCTCCACATCATTTGCACTTGAGCAGTACTTTAAAAGCTGGGTAACTTCACCTTTTCAAAGGTGCACAACTGAAGCACAAAGCACTCACAAGGCAAGGACAACATTAAACACGTGAATGCCACACCTTGCATGACAGACATTATATAACAAGAAACACCCCCACAGGAGCAATTACAGGTCTGCAGATGAGTGATGCAGCAGCCTTCTAGACTCATGCAAGCCAATCAGGAAGAAATCAAAAAATCCACATTACATTAGGTGACAACCTAAGGAGGTGTGCTAGGATATTAACGACAGCTGGGGTGGACCAAGTTGGCCCATATCAATCCCAGCTCTTAAGAGACAACACTGTCTTGTCTCAAAACAACATACAAAGATGGGGATGCTTCAGGACTGGCTATAAAAGCTGCCATCCAGAAAGGTGTACTTTATTTATCTGGAACTGGAAATCAGGCTGGGATACTAGTATATTCCAGTCCATGTTAAGCTGTTCTCTTCCCAGTGCAGAAGAAGTAATTAGTTAAGTTCATGCAAACAGTCTAGGCCATCCATATTTAACTTATATGACAGGTCAGTGTTAATTTTATTGAACAACATGAAGTGCAGTTATCCTTACTGCACATCTGTATAAACAAAGATAGTGGATCTTAAGTTACCCATGCATTGGTAAGTTTTGCTGGTAAAGAATAGAAGAAATTTATCTGAAATCCCAGAGCAGATCTATTTTCTCTCCTCCCTAATACTTTAAGGTGAAAAAAGTAAAAAACCTGTTTTAAAGAAGCCTTTTAACACAAGGAATGCAAAATGCTGTTCTAGCATAAGACACAAATTGATTTAGAATTTCACAGAAGAGAATCTATACAGCAGATATATTCCTTCCCTTTGAAACTTTCCAGATGAGCTCCATATCTCATGCAAGACAAAGAACATAAGAGAAACATGTCTTATATACAACAATGCTACAGTCCAGCAAAGACTGTAAACAAATCAGCCCAAAAAATATGTCCAACCTTTTCAGATAAAGCACATTGTGAGCTGTCGTAACTATTGAATACTCAGCTGTGTGGGTCTTATGCAGAAAAGATGTGCCATATCTTTAGAATGAAGGCATCTGCCAAAGCCTACATTTTCCTATATTCCTGGGACAGCTTTACAGAATACACTCAAACAACTTAAGTATTGAAGTGTAATAGTTTCATTCCAACAGCATGAGAAACTACCCTAATCTAAAAAGGACTGTTCAGAGAAGGCTCTTGGCTTCTCAAAGTTCCCTCGTGTCTGACAGTAAAGATTTATAAAACAGATTTAGACAGAACTGACACTTGTTCAGTTCTGTTTCTATGGGGTAAGGGCACAAACTGTGATCTCTTAGCCTGCTAGGAGGCAGTCAGGGCAATCACCTGAAGTGCCCAGGATAAAAACTTGCAGTAAAATTCCTTAAGCATATTCAGACATCAGAACACTGAATATTCATAGACATACCAAGACACTTTCCAAGAAGAACCTGAATTGCCACTAACTCTCAGCATTTGAGCTTATGTGCAGACTTCACAGCAGGCAGTTGAAGAAAACACACAAAATAAACAAACCAAACTGCCAACAAACACCAAATAAAAAACTCTACTGGAACAGGTACTATTCAGCCTAACTATACAAACCACTTCTTTAACATACTCAGGAGACAGAAAAACACAAGACAAGGGGCTCACACACCACAGACTCCTAGAGCTGTAAACTGTTAGGTAAAAAGCTACATGTTCTTTGACGTGTACCAGCATAAAAATCTACTTGACATACAGCTTGGTTATCTGCAGAGGTATCTCATGGGCAATCATTCTTTATGATTGCCCAGGGTACTGCCTGGCTAAGAGGCAAACAGACACTAAGGTCCTCTCAGACCTCTGAACTGTCCTACACCTACAGGACTCATCAAAAGAGATGAGAGGTGAGGAAAGAGTGTTATAAAACAGTCATAACAGTGACAAGACTAACATCATCCACAATACATTTTCTGTCCACTAAGAGAGTCTTTTACTCCAAATCATACTATGACAAATACACAACACTAAAAATTACCATCCTGCAGTTTATAAAGCTTTTGATGAAAGGAGAAAGCATTTTCCTCTAATTGGAAACACAAAAGAGTATCACTATAAATGCATGTGTCAGGACATTTTTCATGCTACATTCTCATCAATGCATGACCAAATCATAAGCTATGTAATAAAAGTCTAAAACCTACTGAACAATACAAACCATTAAAATCAGAAGCATATTCCTAATAGTGTTATGGGAGATTAATCAAGACAAGAGTTCTTCAAGCTAATTATGGAAGCCTAAGTAAAATATTCCTCCTGTAGCTGTCCTTGTAACTGCAACAGAGACTTTGGTAAGATGTCTGCATGTTACATGCATCACAGTCAAATTTTGACTATGCTGTGTTGTCTCTGTCACATGTTCTAGAAAGGCTTGCATTGCTAAAAGCTTTGTTCTAGAGTCTACTACCATGGGAGGCAGAGGAAGAATAGGAAAAAAGCACACTCAAAGAGAGTGTGTACGCGTGCACACTCAAAAAGAATTACAGGTAAGGTAAAAGAATGTGGTTCTAGTGTTTGCCCTTACTGCAGCATAACAGAACAGAGAGCTTCTGCTTTCCTGCCACTCTTCTCTGCCCTCCAGACCTCTGAAGAGGAATAGCATCCCATTTTAAATTCAGGCATTCAGTTCTGAGCTCCTCAAACTTAAGGCAGGTGAAGAGTTTAGTCAAATTCTATGATGTTTAAGAGTTTAATATAAAGTTCATCTTAGTACAAATTAAGGGGAAAAAAACCCAAACAAGAAACTTTTTATGGGAACATGCATTCTGCACAGTAAAACTAAGCTATGCACCTTACCTTGTTCAGATTGTCCAGTGACTAGAAGTAATGTACACAAGAAAGCATAAACTGCCTGCAGTCTGTAAGATGATGCTTTTTTTTAAAAAAAAAACAACCAAACACTTCAGAGCAAAGTAAAATACTTTTAGAGCAAGAAGCATAATTATTTAGCCCAACTACTTAAGTTTTGCTATTTGAGGTATTGCGCTTTGTGATGTTGTTAGCCAGCTGATGTTCATTCCATCCATCTTATTTTAAAACCAGTACAAGTTACTGACTTTACCAGAGAGATACACATTAGTCCACCCTACTTCACATAGTTTGTTCCAAACAGAAAAACGAAGAAATGTTACTTAAATCATTAAGAAATGTTACTTATTCCTGTTTGCACATATGGAAATAGCTGAGCCATTTTTTAAGACCTGCATGGAAGAAGCTAATGACCATGCTTACTTCAGAACACAAAACAAAGGCCAGCAAGAACACTACTCTCATTGGAAAACACTTGCCATTCAGCTGTGTAGCATGTGTAGTATTCAGTTTCCAAGTCATAGTTATCACTAAAAAGATGAATTCTAAATAATCTGAAAATTCAGGATACAATCACTGCAGTGAACAGACGTTTGAACTCATAACACTAAACTGTTCAATAAGTTGCCTTAATATTAACTTCCAAATTAACTTCTAAGTTCACTATGGCACCTTGGAAGGAACAATGCCTTCAATGCCTCTTCCTTCAGTGCCAAACAGGATGCCACACCCCTTCCTCTCAAGTCTGAAGTCCACCATGGAAGTTAAAAAATTTCTAGGAAAACAAAAACACTGGAGTGTTGTTTTTCTATGTTAGTGCATAAGCACTCAATAATCTAAAATAGGACTGAAACCATTTCAGTTGATGTGCTGTCTCACAGAATGGAAATAAACAGTTTCACTTTGGAGGACCGTCTTTAGCTTTCTGGCATATTTTCCAGATCAAGTAGAGTTGATTTTTTTTCCCCTAAAAATGTCAAGATCATTCCCCATAGCTATGTGCAAAGTGTACACATGCTTTCAAAGCAATTTGCAAAGAATTCTGTGAAAAACAGTATCTACATTTCAGTAACAACAGCTTAAGCAAGTGTATTAATTTTTCCTTATAAATTAGAGCCAAGTTTGGCCTCTAAAATACCAAGATGGTATGCCAGAAGACAAGAATGAATTCTTGTCAAGCAACACTCAAATATAGAAAATCTGAGTAAAATCCAATCAAAACAAGCTCATGGTTCTCAGTTTGGCATTGTAAGGAACTCTCACCTTGCATCCTTACAGATTAGCACAGTATTATGAAAACAGGAAAAACCACAGGCTTGGTAGGACTTTTGTTAGGCTCCTAATACACAGGAATTAAAAGTAACACGAGTTAACTTTTTAACCTACAACATATTGATAGCGTCAATGTACTCCTGAAAAAGTTAAGTTACCAGAAAAAAACCAGCACCTATGAACTAATCTAAATTAGAATCATAAGAATTAATATCTCTCAGTATTACACAAAAAAATCCCACCGGAACAAAACAGGGCTTTCAGAATTTCAGTTCAAATGCTTTTGATTTTCTACTGAAATTGTAGTACATAAATTTGAACCAGAATAACTGTCAGGAGATGAAACAGAATTCTACATTAAGTGTTGTTTTAGCACTGTTAATACAGCAATATAGCATTTTTAAGATGTCCTTTTTAAACAACTGCAGTGATGGGAACACTTTGCTCCAATACAGCCTGTGTTCAGTTTCAAATCGAGACATGGGCAGTGGTATTTGGCATAAAGCATCTACAGACAGCAAGTGCAGTCTCCCAGTTTCCCATTTACAAGGCTGATGTGGGGAAGTAAGAAAAAGAAATAAAAAAATAATCAAATAAGCTGTAATTACTGCAGAAGCATACTAGAACTATCAACAAGCTACAGGATTTTATCATGCCCTCCAGACGAAAGGCAAAATTAATGACTATGAGGCATGACCTTCTCTACTGCTGCTTCTCTTCAGCAAATTATGTCACCTAAATAAGGAGACGGTCTCATTATTTCTGATTTAGCAGTAGTCTGGAATATTAAATGGAGCATACAGAGTTGAATTCACTTTCTTGGACAGGACACAAGCATAACACAGCTGAAACTGGAAAAAAAGTCTGGAGACTGTCTCCTTATTTAGCTCTGCTCCACTAACCAACTGTCCAGCACTAGACTGAACATAAGCAGGAACTTGGGTGTGTGCATAAGTAAACATTTTGTCACTGCTATGTACATTTCACACGGCTGAAAGGAACTGTGGGAAGTCATCCAGCACTCATCACACAACAATTTAAGATCTAGGAGGCTAAGCAGAATACACACTCTAAAAAGAGAAAACTTAGAAAATGCAAACATATTTCAACATAAAAGAACAAGTAGTGAGAGCAGGTGACTTCTTAGTAAAGGACTTTTACAGACACAAGTGTTCTATTAAAGATTTTCTGGGGAGGTAATATAGGCCAAAATACTTGTAATAATACTTCAAAAAATGAAAAACATTACCTTTTGCTTAGGGCTTTAAGCTAGGTCTTACAAGATCCAAGAGGCCTGTTCTTTGAGGCTGGACAGATTTCTGCACTATGACAGGATTAAAGACTCTCATTTATTTTATAGTTAACTCAGATTTAAAAAAACAAACCAACCAACCAACCACAAGCAAAATCAATCAACCTAAAAAAAAACCCAGTCAAATTTAAGTTCTAGTATTAGAGGCATGAACTATGATCATAGATGTATGATCAAGCAAAACAAAAAATCCCATCCTTCTCTAAGTTAGACACTACAAATGCAAACTCAGGTAGGTTTTGATAGCTCACAGCGATACTCTGCTATCAGAACATGCATGAAGACAGAAATAATATACTAATTAAGACAGAATAAATGTACTAATACTAGGATTTTTTATTCATATGGATTTAGTTCATATTAGTACTTAAAACTTCACTCTGACTATTTAAGCTTACAGTAACAGCAAGACTGACACAAGCCTAAGATATCAATAGCCAGTTGAGGCAAAAATATCTTCTTTCCAAATGCAAGGAGGTTACAGAACTTTACATGGGCCATACTGGTTTATGACAACTAACAGGTAAACCCACCTCTGAAACATTTCACTAAGAACATGACCAGTTGCCTGGGGACCCTTGAAAACCAGTGATCATAAACTGCTGTAGGAAGTTTGCAAATTCTCAGATGGGGGATTAGGAAGAACACCCTAAATATAAATAGCCCCATGGGGTTTTTTGCTCACTTCTGTTGATTTCTTTTGTGGTATCCATTTCTTCCACCATCTAAGTAACCTTACTGTAATTGAAGATACACTTAATCATTATCTGTACTTCAAACTTTTTCCTAGTTTCAGCCTTTAAATGCTTACATCTTATCTGAAAAACTGAATCCAACTCTACATGTTCCATTTAAGATTTCAGATTATTGCTAAATCAGAAATAATCCAGAGGGAATTTCTTTTAAATTTAGCCATTCTTAAGCAAACATACTCCTAAGTGCTCTGTACCAGTTCAGTTTAAATCAACCAAATTAAGCTGATGCAATTTTTGAAAACATTCAGTGCTGTGCCCAAGAGGCTCAGCATTTCCCCAAGCAAGAACAGGTGTATGACCCTAATCTTAATTTGCATCGGTAACCACAGACACAACAGCACCGTAAAGTTTAATACGAAGCTTACTGCATGGCACGGGATCTTAGTAAGACTCAGCCTGAGGAAATCTCTACGTACAAAGAAAAAGAAGCAGAAGACTACAGAACAGAGCAGAAAGAGATGAACTCTAGAGACAAGGAGAAAAAGCCAGGAACATGAAGACACAGCAATGTGTGACTGCAAAGCTCAAACTCTGGAACCCTCACAGGTCTACTAATACCCGCAATTTCATTTTGTATACAAACTTTATCAAGTCAGATATCCTTGAAATTTATACATGGCAGCTGAAAGTTAACCTCTATCAGCTAGGGAGGGTAAGTGACACCTGATTTTTTGTTCAAATGAACAGGACTTTCTCCCATTCTAGAGTTACATATTGGAGAAACTATTTTTTCTGAAAAAAAGTAATTAAATATTGAACATATGCTTTTTTGCTGTAAAATTGTCTTGTCAGAATTAATACAGTGAAGTTCTCCTGATTAATGATGCTCATTATTTTCTCTGAGGATCCAGACCCAAACAGTGTTTCATTAAGAACTATTCTATTTGCAGCAATCACCTCAATAGCCTCAGATACTCTGGTGAACTGTTTCTTCATCTGTACAACGGACTAGCTCTAACATTTTTAAATGCCATCAGATTGCAAGCAGGACCCAACCGACACACTGTAAAGAAGGAAGCTTTACTCGGCAACCACAAGCATGACCTTAAGGCACAGTAGGCCCCTTATTTTACAGATACTGCATGAATGTTAGCTAGAGGGTAAGTACCATGTTTCCCTAAAGCTGATTCACATTTACTCTATATTTTGGTCCTATTAAAATTCCTATCAACAGCCAAAGACTTCCAAAACAAATTATATTGATAAGAAGTACTTCATTCTCTGTATCACCCATATCCCCATAAGATCTGTTCTGGGGAAGAGAAATAGTGGTAACTCTTAGTGTTAACTTAAGCAACCATCCTTATACAGGAGTCACTTGTGGTTTTTAACGTTCTGGAGGCTCACTAGAACAGCTGGGTTTCAGGATAGTTAAGAAATGTCTAGAACAGACTTTCTGTTTGAAAGATAATACAGAGCTATCTGTGTCAGATAAAACTTTCCCATTAGCAGCTCTTAAGGTCTTCAGCATCTGCTGGGACAGTGGTGCCTGGATGCCTGACAGTCTTACTGTGCACAGCATCTTTGGGGACAGTGGTGTCCATGGTACAAACAATTCTCCCAGCAGGGAGAGATCTCTGAAGACAGTGGACCTAGTGTTACATTAATCTTCGCAGCATCTGTCCGGACTAGTGCAATACCATAGCCATACTAAATAATATGTCACAGCATCTGTATTGTCCATTCACCACAAACAGGACCAAATAACATCATAGGCCAACAGCTCACCAAAATCAGAAAAAAAAAATCCAAGCAGAAGATGCATGCAATTTTATTACAAATACCTGTATCTTCAAAGTCTACTTCTGTTCCAGGAGACTTAAGTATAATGAGCCATTCTTCTAAAACCTTCTCCTACATTTTCTGCTCCTTAAAAAAGGCTACTCATTTTCAAAATCCATCACTTGTTTCATTACTTATTTTGTTAATCCTTAAAAATCAATACACTACTTTTCAGTCTTCGTACCTTTAATATGCTATACTCCTACAATGTAAATAAAGAATGCCAGTTGTTAGAATTAAAAATACCTAAGATTAAGTCTCTTTTTCAGCTCTTCCAGGGACAGGGAGGTAGGTGTGCAGGCTGAGTTTTGTGCATTGATAAAGACATCTTCAGTCTTCCACTATACCATATTGCTGATAAGATCCCATCAGAAGTGTTAACTTCTGATGTCTGATTTAAACATTAAGTTAGGAATTAATTTCTGTCATACAATATTACAAGTACAACACAGTTTTACAATACAGAAAAGCAGATGTTTATCAACATGCCATCCATGGCTGGGGGTATAGGCATTCTATATTAAGATTACCAACCTGTGATTTTAAAAAATAATCTGTCTTTGATCTCTTCAAGTTGTCATTTCTCCATTGTGTAAGTTTGCTTCAAGGACATCACAGAAATCTACCTCATTAGGGGCCTTCATCAGCTTAGTATTACTGTCTCCTTACATTCTCACCTGAAGTTTCTCCCAATCATCACTTGATTTGTCCAACACCCTCTAAGACAGACATACTAAACAGGGTACACCGGAATATTTTTCTGAAGGACAGAGACAAGTGTATGTTTTCCAGCAGAATGTGATAATTTATGTCTGATTTTGAACAATCTAAAAGGAAAGAAATATGTGAACCGGCATATTGACCCGTCTAGCAAATTAAGCCCTAAGATGATTTAAGTTAGGGCAAAATAAGGAAAAAAAGTTATTGGTTTCACAGTGAGAAAGTATTTAAAGCTATAGAGCCTCAAAAAACCTGCCTTGTCAAAGAATATACCTAAGCAACTACATTAAATATAACGAGAAAAAGGAAATTGATTTTGGACAAACCATTTAACAAATGTGGCTTAAAGTGAAGCCTGCCAAAACTCCTGTATGGCCTGCTGTCCTAGGAAGAGGAAGTACCATGCACCGGCTCAGTTTATGCTAATACTTCTATGGAACCATTCACTTGTATAATTAACTGTATATAAATTGTTAAGTGGTGTGAGGACAGATGTTTGATTTCCTAAGGTGTTCATATGAAACAAAATAAAATGTTTAGAAACAGACTAAACTGAACAACAGCTGCTCTACATCATATCCTAGTTTTATCACCTTGCCAGAAGACTATGTATTAACTGATTTTCACAAGGATTTTAAGCTAAATTTACTCCAGAAACCATACAACATTAAAAGAAATGCAACCTGCCACTAAGTCAATAAGTTTAGTTCAGCAGCACTTCAGGAAGTTTAAGAGTGGCTTGAACAGAGCTGACAGGCAACAAGGAAAAAAACCACAACCCTACAAACAAAATAGTTTTGCAACACCCTCCCTTAAAAGCCTTATAACAATACTTCATCTTCCTGAGAAATCCCACATTTAGAAGTCCTCTCCTGAGCAGCTAGGTATTTAGTAGTGCCCTGAGGGGTATGTACACATTGCCCACACCAAAACCACAGTTTTTTAGTTGCAAACTAGGTATGTTCCATAAATTACGTATTGGCGCGAGAAATCAAAACAGCAGGTGCCCTCCCTAGTTAGAGGGGCCTCAAACTCTAGAAACGGAAGACACCACAAGCGTGGGGATTGCTCTTCCCAGTGTCTATCCAGCCGACACGTGTCGGTCTTCTGTGAAAGTGGCTGTCCAAGCGGGTACCTGCGGTATGCCACGCTTTTAATCCACCTATGCCGTTCTCAACTTACCTACACAGCTGTATATGCAAAAGCTTGCACTGCTGGCAGTTCCTCCTCCAAAGGCGGCTGGAAGTCTTTTTTGGAGCCTCAGGGCTCTTAGGTTTGGGCTCTGCAGCTCCTCAAGAGCAGACACTCCCACCAGCGAGGCAGCAGCATGCAGAAGCAGCTAGAAAGTTTGCCACAATCTCTACCTTCCCCTGCAATTTTCTCCTCTCCCAGCCTCAGCCTCTTCTCCTTCCTGGCGAAAGGGATCGGCTTTAAGGGCGTCGGCGTCGGCGCCACTTCTCGCAGGGGTTTCCTGCCTCAGCAGTGCCGCAGCTGGAAGGGCTCTCCCGCTGGAGGGCGGCTGCGGGCCGGGGGGCGCCGGGGGCAGCGCTTGTTCGGGGCTGCGGCCGCCGCCGTGTTTGCCGCGAGCCTCATGCTCGCCGCGGTGCTCCGTGACATCATTCATTCTGCTACGCGCACGCCC
>VWYI01037229.1:0-47910 GCA_013399455.1 Anthoscopus minutus | reverse complement strand
CGCGCCCCCGCCGAGCCCCTGCGCTGTGCTGTGGCCGCCCGCTCCTTCCCTCGGGCACGGCTCGGCCCGCTGCCGCCGGGCAAGGGCCACGTTAGCCCGCCAAAGGGGGCGCCGACACCTGCCCTGCCCCCCTGAAACGCCTGCTCCGGCAAGGGCACCGCCCGCCCCCGCAGCCTGCGCGGGTACAGGTGCCGAGGCCGCCCCCGCAGCCAGGCCACAGCCGAGAGCCACCGCCCTCCGCAGCCATGGGCTTCCCGGTTTTGCCGGGGGATTTGATTTCCCCAACTCTGCTCACATGACGGATGACTGTCACTGAAACCCCCTGCTTTTCAAGTGTTTCACCCCCGTCTCTGGACTTGGCCTTCCCTGAGGTTGTTTTGTCTGGTGGGGCGCCTTTTTATTTTTTCTGGTGGGTGGAGGGGTATTTTTTCGCCTCCCTCCCTCTTTTGTTTTCAAGAGTTCCCCCATCATTACGTAGCAGCCAGATTTTGTTGGAAGTTTTCCAGTGCAAGAAACACGTGATTGGCGGGGGAGGAAGGGAGGGGGAAGAAGGTGTCTACTGATCCTCACCGAAACTCGCTCTGGCCGATACACACCTGTCCTGCCATAGTCACCCGGCTGCGGCGGGCACATGACACAGCGGCGACCCCGCACGCAATCCTGAGTTCGAGTAAGGCACCTGACCCTCTGTTCGTCACACCCCTGGAAAGCCCCCTTCACCCAGTTATTGGCTATTCTGCTTGGGTTGCTTACACTTTGTTTTTTTCAACAAAAGCTTGGGGGAAGGGAGGAGAATCGGCTTTATTCCAGCACAGAGTGGAAAAATTTTCCGCACTCTCAGATTTCTGTGGGACGGGGAAACTGCCCTGGTCCAACAGTGACAGCCAGGGCACTACGACAGACAGAATGCCAAGATTTCCAAGTTTTATCTCGTGCAGGCTTAATGCAAACAGTCTCTTATAACCAGATAAACAATTCAGCAAGGCTAGTGCTGTTCCTGTTGCTAGGTGAATGCACATACACACCTGTAGAGCTGAATCAAAGACATCTGCTGGAACCTCATAGCTCTCTTTACTGTCACTGTGATCCACGTCCCTGTTCCCCCCCTCCCCCCCCCCACTCCAATTCCCCTAAGTGGGTAATGCATCCTTTAAAATAAAATCTGAAGGGAAAAAAAAAAGGTAGCATGGGCAGGGCATTTGTTTTTAACTGATTAGAAAGTTATCTACGTATGCCTTATTGCATACACAATCCCATGCATGCCTCTGCAGAATCGTATCTTACCTCAAGCTGTTACACAGAGAGGATAACTGGCAGAGTAACTGATCAAGAGTAGAAATAGCAATGCAAAGAAGAAGTGTCTACAGACAAACATACATATAGGTACAGCAAAGGCTAAACAGAGGCCTCCTCTAGTTTTCCTTAATAAAAAAAGAGTCACTGAGGAAAGGTTAAAAGCAAAGACTGGAAACTTTACTGGCATTTCTCCAAATTATTTAGACAGATCAGTATGCTGAAACACTGATATTACTCTTAAATAATATTCTCTGAAGCACTGCATTTGAGTTAGTAAAATACAGCAGTACATTTTCTGACTCTGTTCAAGGCTACACCTTGCACCCAACCCCACAAGCCCATCCATGCAGATGACAGGTTGAAGTATAGAGCTCAGAGGTAGATCTGTGAGGAGCAGCTTGCAGGTGAGGGTCTTTAATCTGGTAAGAACTGTTTACAAGTCCTGCATAACAACAAACCTTACAAAAGCAAACAGCAAATCTTGTGAAGTCACAAAACTTGCCAGAGGAAATAGCAACAAATCTCTTGATCTTTACTTTAAACTAAATTAATTTCAGAAGATTGTTTTCAGACAGGAATTATGTGAGAGATAACAAGACTTACAAAATGATAACTTAGTTTGAGGAAAAAGAAACCTTGCAGACACAGACAGAATTCCATGGGGAGACTCACATATAAGTCACATTCCCCTTCACCTCCCAGGGAGGCAGATGAGAGGGAGAGAGTACAGAAACACAGTTTTGAGGGGGAAAAAAAATTACCGTTCTTTTCCCTTGGAACAAACCCAGCATCTTATTCATTACTGTTTACTTTTTTCCCCTTTCATGAGATCAGCAGGGATATTATTGGAAACAGTAATTCTATAAACGAACACAGCCAGCTTGTGCATTAAAATTCTGACTATTTCCAAAGAGACACTTGGGCAGTTTTCAGAAGCAGCTACCACCAGAATCCTGCTTAGTTCTACCATGGGAGAACTGAAGTTGCAAGATTGGGTTTGCAGTGGGGAGAACCAAGAACCATACAGAAATTTCTAGTTCAAGCTGACTTAACAGTTTATAGACAGAATAAACAATACTACTACTACAAAAAAAAACCAACCAAAAAACCCACAAATCCCCAAACAAAACAAAAAAACCCTCGTTTTTGTGTAGCCAAGCTATAGCAGAATTCTATGCAGAAACTTGATAGACAAAAACTATGTATCTGTGCTCAGCCTAAGTAGTTTCAGAACTAATTAACTGTATAAGTATACATTCTAAGGAGCTCACTTATATTTGCAGCCGTTATTGCAAGGGCTGATGAAAACATACATATCTTATATTGAAGTGTGCCATATAATCCCATAATTATAGTCACTTATAATTCTTCTTTGCCTCTTCTTCAAGTAGCATATAAATCAGGGTAATCCTGCAAACTACTTCTAGTCACGTCTAACATTATATTCTGTACCCTGGCTCTCATGGCAGCCCTATTATAGCTCTTAAGGTGCGAGCTGATACTTCTACCTTAAAATAGATGGAGTAACTCCAGAATGGTTTATTAATCCCACCCAGTTATGAAAGAGGAAAATACCTAAGCCCAATGTAAGCAGATTATGCCATGAAGAGATTCTTCATTAGTATACACTTACTAAATCCTTAAACACCCCATAACAAAAATAAGTTCCACAGTTTTTAAATCACATGCATTTCAGCCGTGACATGAATTCTAGGTCTCCAGATTATTATTTTTGATCCATTCACTAGTTATTTTTCATCATCAAAGGCTTTAGAATAAGGAGAAAGCTTACCTTGAAAGCTCACATTAATGTCAGTCTTTTTTGGCAACTGAAGAAGTGGATGAAAAGATAAGCCACAATAGAAATCATAAGACAAGTTTTTCCATCACTCCTTAAGCACCAGTTCCAAACTACACAGTCCTGCCCTACTACTGGAGAGGCTGGGGCCTTAAGAAACACATTTATAAATCACCACAGCTGGATCAAGTACAAGTTCAGCTGCTTAGATACCAAGCCTACCTTAACAGGTAATTAAAATAATTAAAAACAAAACAAAATGAAAAAGGAAGATTACTACTTACTATAAAGCACTAAGCTACCAAACACTGCCATACTAAGCACACAAACGTCGCCTTAGCGCTACCACCTTGCACGAAGAACTCGCGAGCGAAGAAATCCCAGTGACGCTCACTCAACTCAGGGGAGCCCGGCCCAGTCCCTACGAAGGAAAAGCCTGGGAAGGCGCTCCCCGCCGGCTGCCCGGGGTTACCTGCGGCCTCCTGCTCTGGCCCAGCGCTCCCGTTCCGGTCCGGCCTGGCCTGGCCTGGCCCGGCTGTCCCACTGCCGAGGCACGGCTGCCGCCCGCACTTGCCGAGCTTTCAAAGGAGGCGGGAAGCGGCGCCAGGCCAATGGCAGCGGGAGCCCGCCCGCCCCGCAGGTGCCCGGCTGGGCTCGGGAGGGAGCGACCGCCGCCGCCTCCAGCTTCGCTCCCAGCGGTGTCCGGCCTGGAGGCGTCTCGGGAGACAGCAGATGCTTCCTCCAGCCACTCTCTTTCGTCTCGCCGAGATTTACAAATCCGTGATTATTGCCTCCCGTTTGCCTAACCTTGCTGCTTTACACAGTTTACATTCCTCAAAAATTGCTATATTAGCTGTTTTCATCAACAGTTAGGCAGAGATATTTACTTTTTTAAACTATTTTTTCAAGGGCTTATGTGTTATTGAGAACGTCTCTGGATAGTTTCAGAGGAAAAAAAATGAAGCTTCGTGTAATTATACTCCTTGCTAAAGCTCATGTAGGAAAAGAAACCCAACACATTAAGACTACAGATCTTTTTTTCCACAAAGCAATAAGTTAAAACAAACTTTTTACTTTCCCCTCACTATTTCACTTTCATAAGCAGAAAATCTGTTTCCTTTGGGTATATTGTGGGATCATAGAATCACAAAATCATAGAGTGGTTTTGGGTTGGAAGGGACCTTGAAGATCAATGTCCAACACCCCTGCTGCCATCAGGGACACCTTCCACTAGACCAAGTTGCTCAAAGCCCCACCCAAGGATGGGGCACCCACAGCTTCCATGGGCAACCTGTTCCAGTGCTTTACCACCCTCCCAGGGACGAATTTTTTTCCTAATATAATTAGGAATATGACAGAGCAGGGGAAGATGGGGAGAAGTCTCTGTTTTCTTCTTTGGTTTTGGTAATTCTTTAAGTATCCAAACCATATGCAATCAGATACTCCTTAGAAGCTGTGAAATAAGAGATCTTGGTTCAGTTTCTTTCAACCATTTTCCTTAAAAATGAAGCCAAAAATTGATTTTCTATCTAAAAATATGTGCATCCAAAAATCACTGTCCCCAGCTTCAGAGAGCCTTATATACACAACAGTGGTATTTCAATAAATGCTTTCATTGTATGAAGCAAGACTTTGGCAGACATAGGAAGAGTGTAGGTACTTCCTTGACAGAGGCTTTAGGGGTAAAATGGGAGATCAGGGAACAATTAAAATAAACTCTAATTTATCATCTCTATATGCATGCAAGGTGATTCTAGGAAAGTAGATGCAGATAACACCAAGCTGAATTATGCTGCTGACACACCTGAAGGACAGGACACCAACCAGAGGGACCTGGACAGGCTGGAGCAGTGGGCCTGTGGGAATCTCATGAGGTTTAACAAGGCCAAGTGCAAGGTGCTGCACCTGGGTTGGGGAAGCCACTGGTACCAACACAGGCTGGGGATGGGCAGACCGAGAGCAGCCCTGCCCAGAAGGACTTGGGGGTGCTGGTGGGTGACAGGATGGACATGACCCAGCCATGGGCACTCACAGCCCAGAGAGCCAAACCTGTCTGGGCTGCATCCAGAGCAGTGTGGGCAACAGGGCCAGGGAGAGGATTCTGCCCCTCTGCTCTGCTCTGCTCTGCTCTGCTCTGCTCTGCTCTGCTCTGCTGAAACTCCACCTGCAGGGCTGCATCCAACCCTGGGGTTCCCAGCACAGGAAGGATATGGACCTGTTGGAGTGAGTCCAGAGAAGCCAACCAAGTTATCAGAGGAATGGAGCACCTCTCCAGTGAAGAAAGGCTGAGAGAACTGGGATTCTTCAGCCTGGAAAAGAGAAGTCTTTGAGATGACCTAATTGTTACCCTCCAGTAGCTGAAGGAAACTTACAGAAAAGATGAGGCAAAATTATTTACAAGTGCTTGTAGTGAAAGGACAAGGGTGAACTGGTTTAAATTGAAACAGAATACATTTAGTTTAGATATTAGAAAAAATCATCTGTACTGTGAGGATGGTGAAGCACTGGAGGAGGTTGCCCAGGGAAGCTGTGGATGCCCCATCCCTGGAGGTGTTCAAGGACAGGTTGCATGGGGCTCTGAGGAACCTAGTCTAATTGAAAGTGTCTCTGCCAACAGGGATCTTCAAGGTCCCCTTCCAAGCCAAACGATTCTATGATTCTATGAAGCCGCATCAAGCAGAAGTATGGGAAATATTCTCAGTCTCCTTTGGAAAAGAGGTAACACGTTTGGAAACAACTAGAAGATCAGAAGAATGATGCTAGGCAGCTAAAAAGGCTTATTAAAGCTTTTCTGTAACATCATAAGGATTTTTGGATATGATAATAAATGCATGAAAAATAAGACAAGACTGCTGCACTGTAGCAATTGTCACAAAGTCAACTGACAGGTGAATTACCCCATTTTATTTGCTACTCAGCCTTATCTACTGTATCTTCTCTTCATGCTCCCAAAAAGCTTGCTTCTCTAACTCCTCTGATCCCATCTTTCCCATGTAACTTTCTTTTAATTTCTCACCCTTGGGAGGTTTTTTGGCAGCAGGCCCATATTCTGAAACAGAATAGTTGGGCTAAGCCTCTGACTACTAGACAACATCCTCTTGAACAAAAAGTTTATAGGGCTTTTCCCCAGTAATGCAGAACAGAAACCCATAAATTTTAATATAAACTGAACAGTAACTGAACAGATCCACAGATTATTTCTGTTTGTCTCTCTGTGTGTGCTTTTTCTATGATGGAGAATTGTTATCTGATTCAGCTGGAAAAGGAGAAAAACAGTAGAGGAAAAATGAAGACTGGAACATGAATGAGCAATACAAAATTACTGAGATCTACCCCGCCCCATTGAAGCTTAGGAGCAATATCATTTTTGTATCATAATCGTACACTTGAATATTCTATTAGTATGAGGACTTTTTTTTAGCAAAAAATATTTTTAAACCTAAGCAGCTGACACAATTACATGAGGAACAGGTGGCCTACTTTAAAAAAAAGTGACTGCTGTTATCATCTGAATGTGAATTCAGTATGAAACACATGGAAAGCTCTAATGTATTAGGGTAACCTCCTGTCTAATCTTCTGTCCTGGCTCTGATAGCAGACAATGCAAGAAGCTTCAAGAGAGGTACAGGGGCAATATCAATAAAAGCTGGGAAAAGCACAGAAAGGAACAAATGATCCTTCTGTCCTAGCTGCTTATTTACTTACCCTTCCAAAGGAGAAGAACAGAATCATTAAATTTGGAAAAGACCTCTAAGATCATCAGGTCCAACTGTCCACTTAGCACCATCACCATGTTCACCATTAAACTATATTCTCAAGCACCACACATTTTTGGAACACTTCCAGGGATGGTACCTTGACCAATTTCCTAGGAAGTCTATTCCAATGCTTTACAACTCTTTCCATGAAAATGTTTTTCTAATATCTAAGCTAAACATCATCTGGTGGAAGACATTTCCTTTTGTTTCCTTTTTGCCTAGCATAACAGGAGATGCATTTTCTCCTCTTAAGTAATATAAGACCAGCAACCAACAAGTAAATTTTAATGAAGTTATGCACTTTACACCAAAAGACTGCTGCTCTTGGTGCATTTTTCTTGTGTGTAAGTTGTGATGCACCTCAATTATCTAAGACCTTAACACAATCCTTTACCTATTTCTCTAAGGGTTTAAAAACGTTTGAGGAAAAACACTAGAAGGTGGACAAAGTAGTTTCAAAAGAAATTTTGCTATTATGTTGTGCGAGACTGTAGAATAAAGTCTGACTGTGAAATAATGGCTAAAGACATTCTGACAGCTATCCTTCAGGTGAACTTTACTTCAAGTAAGTGAATGAGTCATGAACCTCGAAGGTAAAGAAGCAAAAGACAGAACTGTGTCATATATCAATTCTGAACTCCAAATATGACATGCTTCTTTGATATGCTGTGTATTAGCAGGGCTTTAACATGTCTTCTTTTTCACTGGACCAAAAAGATAAATTAGTTTGGTAAAAAGACATATGTAGACTTTGGTTCCACTGTATTTGAAATGTATTCAGAAGTAATTTGGTGCTTATTCTTACTTGGAAGCAAAATGCCTTGCTGTCACTTACTAAAGTCATGGCCAAGAGATTTAGTGCAAAGGCCACAGTTGAGAAAATCTTGTTTAATGGATGATTTTTTAAGACTGAAAAGCAGAAGTCTTTCTGACAATTTCTATGTATCATCACACAGGTATAAGATGGCTCATGACAGCATGAAGCCAAAGGGTCCAGGTATTGTTATGTCCTGCCAAATGTACATTTACTGTCATAAAAGCATGTTCTAAAGTATCTTTTCCTTTGATTCATGTTTTTAAATTGATTTGGAGGAGGATGCACAAAGACCAAGTTATAATACAGGGAGAAGGGTTCTTCCTGTCTGATAAAAAAAAGGATGAAGCATCTTTTCAAGTGTCTAGCTTGAGAAGAGGGGCAGATCTCAGAACAGAAGAGGAGGCTGATAGTTTTCCATGAAATATCTCAATGGAAGACACAATAGCACAGTCTTGACTTTAGGTGCTACAAGTTTATACATAGGGGAGACCTCTGAGATGTCTTCATTGTTAAGAGTCTAGATTCTTGTTCTGCTCTTATAAATAAATCACAAGGAGTTGTAAATATAGATATCTCCAAGTGTGCACACACTAGGAAAGGCAGTAGAAAGTAAGATGGAAGTGGAAGTATATTCAGCAATCTGATGTTGATGGGAATCTTGTATCTAGTAAGAATATAATTGATACTGATTAATTATGCACCAAGCTGATTTAGCATTGTGCCAGTTCAGGGATAGACAAGTATGAAAGCATTAAAAATCCACAGTGTAATAGCTTTGAAGAAGGAACTATACTGGAACCAGAAATATGAGGCTTCTTAGCTTCCTTTCAGAGTACGAAGAAAAGCAAAGCATGTATTGTACTCTGACTTGAGAGTAGTACTCCTTTCTAGCCAAATAACAATGAGAAAATGATGGCAGATACTGCCCTGACAATAACATCCCTAGTAAGTTACTGACTAAATGTAATTAATGGAAACATGAAGCTTTTTAGCATGTTTGCCTGAACCAAAAGCAGCCTTTGTCGATCATCTCATAAAAATAACTCCAGGCAAGTATTTTTCTAGCCCACCTGGAAAACCTGTGATCTCTTCAGATAAAAGGAAAGTATGTATGATTTTCCTGGTTATTAGATAAAAATGGGATTATACAGTATTGACTTCTCCAGAATTCAACTGTGTATCAGAAAGGTTTTCTGACTTCAGCTCATTCATCTATATGCCACAAGCAAACATCACACTATTTTTTATCAGTGCATCTAGAATAGAAATCTAGTGCATCTAGAATAAATAAATCTTGGAAATTTGAAGTAAACTCAGAATGAAAACATATTGGGAGAGGGGGTGTGTCTGTGTGTGTGCTAGCACAGATGTGAGACAGATCACACCTCTGGTATTTGGAGTATGAGAATAAACTTTAGAATCACAAAGTGATGGAGTAATCCTTTTAACATGACTATATTATAATATTATTCCAAGAATATCACAGAGGGAAAGAAGGCCACATGAGCCCGCAACTGTTATGCTAAACTTTTTTAGCCTGCCAAAAATATTAAATCCCAAAATTCATAGAAGATATGGAACACTGCAAATCTAGTATTTGTCTTAGGATTTTTAAATGTAAGACTGGAATTCTATTTCTAGGTCTGCTTTGCAGTGTCTGGCAAGTTGCTTCTAATTATAGCTTATGTATATTTTCACTGTTTTTTGACAGCCTAGTTACCAGAAACCTGTGACCAGCCTCCTCTATCAAAGATTTTGATGGCTTGTGATTGTAGTTTGAAACTCTCAAATGAGTTTATATATATTTTTGGGGGAGGACCCGCACCCTAATTTTTCTTCCCATTGATCTGTGCATTTTTAAAAATACTTTTGAGATTCTCACCTAAAAGTGAAGATCTGGAAAACTGACTGTATGTCTATACTTATATTTCTGACTGGGAGGATAAACTTTATATAATCTTTTGACTTCCCAGACTATTCATAAGTATATACTAAAGAGGCTGGTTGTTTTTTTAATAAACAAGTATATTGCTTGTGTTGTTAGTACTGCTAATGTTCAGGGAAGCTGTGGATGCCCCATGGGACATGGCATGACATAAGACATGGGACAACAGCATCCTAAGCCCTAATGGATGGGCACTTGTGTGTGAGTTGCTATCATTATAGCTTTTAGAAAACCCCTTCTCAGTTTACAGAAACTAACTGTATAAGGGAAACTGCGGAGACCTCTGAGTTTCAACAATATTGCCTGTATGGTTTATAGATAATTAAAAAAACTCCTTGCCATCCCTTATTCCAAGCACAAACATCAATAACAGCAGTGGAAAAAGGTGGATTTCTTTTCATCTGAAAACTCGTATTGTACAGCAGTTGTAGAAATTTCTTAAAATTACACGGACAGCAGCACTGAAAAAATAGAGATTCACCTTCCTAATGACCTCTGGTTTTGGCAAGATAATAAGTACAAGAAAAAGAGGATATCATTCTTACCATAAACAGGAAAAGAGGCTTTATAACAGCAGCATTTCCTAGCACCTCTAAAATTAACTCTGCATCAAGCTTTCCATGAGAAATGTTTTTTTTAGAATTAATACAGAGCAGCTCAGCTATAGACAAATCAGAGAATATATTTTAGACAAATCAGTCTGGAAACCAGGTTTTAAAGTAGTGCACATGGAAACAAAAACATAAATTTGTATGGAGTATCCATTTTCTAATATAAAATAAAAGTGTTTCCATCTTTCTGTGTGATTGAAACAGGAGGTAATTTAGGCCACAGAGAATTGTATGTATAAATTTATATGGAGTATCCATTTTCTCTTATAAAAGAAAGGTGTTTCCATCTTTCTGTGTAATTAAAATATAGGGTAATTTAGGCCACAGAGCTCTCTAAATCATAGCAGAAATTAGAAGGTATCTCTGGACATCATGCAACTCAACCCATTGTCAAAGACAGGCTAGTCGAGTATTTATCTTCTCTGAACTTTATAACATTTAAGCATATATATATCTCATGCTATTTTTGGCACAAGGTAAATCTTTACTTTGATATTATTTTGTAGTGATAGGTGGTAAACTGCATATACATATTCTAGAAAAAGTTTATGAGGTTTGCATAGTAAAAAAACATGAATGTGTGTGCTAAATGTAATCAATCTTAATGTGTAGCTGCTAACAGCACCTAGCACTGGTTTCTGCCCATTTTTAAAGATCAATCACTTAAGATTCCAGTTAGATATTAATGCTAATTAAATTTTCAGGTTAAATACTAGGGCATCACTGTATTCTAGATTCTCCTGGATTCCGTTTGGGTGAGTTGCTTCAATTATAAATCTCATATGTAGAACTTCAGATCCAAATAATTCTAGACAGAGCCATCTATAATCTTTCATACCAATATTAATTTTTGAAGTCTAATCATAAAGACTAATCTATGTACTTTGTAGCAACTTGGATATTCACAGACAAAGGCCTTCCTATGCATTTTTCTGCCTATTTGGAACTAAATAAACCATTTGAGCCAAATAAGTGTAGGACGTCTAAATAACCGCATTTCCTCATGTCCAATTTTCTTTTGTGCATAAGAACATAAAAGCATAAATATGACAAAGTATGTATCAAACATCTTGCTACCCTCCTTGTGACAATACAGGTTTTAACTACTAGCATATTTCCAGAGACCTAAAATAGAAATAAACCCTGAAAAATGAATAGCCATTATTGTTCCCTAAGCAGAGCACAGAAAAGCAACTTTTTCTTTTATTCTTGTATCTAACTTTGTAATGACAAGAAAAAAGAAATTTAAAAATTCATTAACTATTTAATTAATGGTTACCTTGTATGATTTAAGGAAAATAATCTGTATTGAATTGGTGCATATGTTTGCAATTTGTTCTGCAAAAAGAACACTGGCATTTTGCAGTATCTGGCATATACAGCAGAGGATATGTTTATATCTGTATTGATCTTTTGTGGTGTCTTGTAAAAGAGCTCTTTAAATTATTAATGTCTAAACAAAATTAGATTCTAGAAAAATACCTTTAGTGAAATCCATTTTAAGGGCAGTAGAATTGTGAGGTCAGCTGGCTTAACTATAGTGATTTCTAACAATCATTTGATTGCAAGTAATATCTCAGTCACCATGTAAAAACCACCCTCAGCCACTGAAAATAAAAGCAGTGGTGCAAAATAGATGCAGGCCTCAGAAGGCACCTTAATGGTCTATCCCTTTGTCTCAGAAGTTATGTTCTCTCAGGGCAGGAAACAAAGCCACGCAGATAATAAATGACCAGTCCTAGAGCCTTGAGATTTACACCCTTCAGCACATTGAAGGATATCTTACCACAGGTCTATTCCCCTGAACGGGGGCTGCACTGTAAAGCAACTTAATGAAATTATTCAGGCTTGCAATTTTTTAAAGAAATGGAATCAAACTTTCAGTGGGCACTCTGAAACAGTACTGGCCAAAGTCAATAGTCTTCTTGGGCCCCTCAGTTTAACAGTGCAGAAACAAAAAAGTTTGTGAAGTGCTCATCTGAATGATGAAATAAAAATGTAAAATGAATTGTGTATAGGAAACATATACATACAAGAACTAGTAATATTATTCAAATACACTGATAATTGTTATCACTTAGTCTGTAATGGTGGATACTTGAGTACTGGGAAGGGAAAAGGCACTGACAGCTCAAGACTACAAATAATCATCTGTTAGTCTCCATTGATGAAGAGATTGCTACACAGATACTAATAAAGAACTGGCAGAGTTTTACATTTGTTTTTGTTTTAATGAGTGCTTGCAAGCCTATTGTTCAAGGCATGGAGCTGTCAGCAGGTATAACTACGCTGTCTCCTTAGACTGAGGTCAACCTGAGTGGCACATTAAAATAGCCGAACTAGTGTAGCTGTTGTAGCACAAGAACTCCGTGCCAGCAAGTTGTCCAAATATTTACCTACCTTTACAGGCAGCTTTTACAGCTGACATGAACTGCTTGCTGCCATGGCTACGCTGTTTCCAGTAGCTGAGCAGGTTCATTTGAATCTAGTTTGAGATTCTCTTTAAACTCTGCAGATACCTCTCCATATCCATACAAGGTTTTTGACCTTTGTTACTGATATGCAAATTTTTCTGTTCACTTTCTAGAGCATGTAAAACATTGGATTAGAATTAAGTTAAATATATCACAAAATTTTATATATAAAACACTATTACTCTGTGACAATAGTAAAGGGATTACATGATAAAGCTGCAAACCCAGCTGAATTAAAGGTGTTTCTCAAGATATCCTAACTCCTAACACCAATTCTCAGGATTTCAATTTGTGCTACAGTCTTTTAGTCCTTAGAATCAGCAAGTATAGTTTGTGCTGTTCCATTTTGTTGGTGGTTTGTTTTTTTACTTTCCTTCCATGTATTGCTCCAGATCTAACATAACCCTCTCTAGAGCTTTAACATACAATTCATGTTACTATAAAGCTGCACTGTTGAGCTGGTGAATAGATTACTTGCTGGACATAGAGCACTTGATTTTCCTTCATTACTCTGTACCAAACCCAGCTGTTTTTACTCACCCTCCATTTTAGTGAAGCATGTCTGGAAAGATCTGCAAGGAGAGAAGAGACCAGTACAATTTATGTTAATTAATACAATACATAGCCCCCTATTTTCAGTTGCTTTATAAACTCCTAAGTAACTTGCCTTTAGATAGATCACATTTATAAATATAAAAACAGATAAACCTTGTCCAAATTGTTATGGTTTATTATTTCACTTGAATGCCCTATTGCAAACTTCCCTTGGATTGTCTGGTTCTATATATTCTTCACTATAAACTCCTGAATACTTATATATTAAATATTTGTTATTTATTGTTAAATATTTATATATATACAGACAGACATTCATGCAGCTAGCTCTTGAAGGATTAAAGCTGTGTTCCAAAATTGTTACTCTTCATATGAAAGAGATGCAGCCAAGTTGCAGACCATGAAATTCATTTTGTCTGTTCTGGTTTTCGAAGGTATTTACTGTAAGGCTTTCTCTACCCAATGTAAAAAGACTGAAATTAACACATGCCATTCAAAAGCAGCTCAGATAAATAAGTTCTCTTTCTTATAACTATAGTAGAAGAGCAGGCAACTAGCTTAGTTCTGATATACTCCCAACCAAAGTTAAATGAGATGAAACTTACCATATAAGACAGATCTGGGTTTACTGAAGAACATGTCAAAAGTACTTCATTTCCTTTGTCCTGAAAGAAGCAATGAGGTACAGCTTCAAATTAAAATAATCTGGCACTAAAATTAGTGAACAGTAGCAAACAGTCTTTCATTTTGAATTCAGTCTTATTTTTTCCTCACAGTCTAGCCCATTCAATTTTTGCTACTGAGAGGGGACTCTTACTATCTGGATTGCTGTCAGTGGTGTTCTTCAACACAAAACACTTCTCTGGGCAGTTTTTAAAGTGGTTCAGTGTGCACATAAATAATGTTTTAGCTGGACCAATTGCCAAGTTGAGAAGGTTTTAGGTGAGATCAGTATTTGGAGGAGTATAACATTCCAAAAAATACCTTCTTCAGGCATCTAGTAAGGAACATTGAAAGACATAAGATCAGTATTTTTCCTGAAGTCTTTCTTTGAGTTCCATAGAGGGTCATCTTTGTTTCATCTTCATAGCTACCTTTATTAAAGTTCAGATATTCTCAATGATTTTAGATGGTGATCTGATATGCAGTATTAGTAGCATGCCACAATTCCCTTCAGTATTGAGTTTTATACATGGTATAGGTAGAGCCATACTATTGGAAAATTCTATTCTCCTTGGCAACTGAGAGCTAGGAACTTCTTATGGGTATGATAAATCCTAGGGCACATTCACAAGCACCCACACTTACGCTCCTGAATAATCTCAGTAAATTGAGTAATTGCAGTTGGTTTAGTGGTTGAAACTGATTTAGTATTACTCCCTTCTAAAATTGCAGAAAAGACAATTTGTGTGCTCTTCACTAGCTTCAACTTTCCATTGCAGAAACACTGAATTTCAGGTTAGCTTGCCTATAAATACCTCCTTTTTAAAAAATCCTGTGACATACAGGGATGTCTGCAGGACATGTCTAGCAACGCTGCCACATACCTATGCACATTGCACTAAGATTTTAGTAATTTTTAGATTCATAGTACAAATTTTACCTGCAGGGAAAAGAGAGTCATTCTCAGAACTGCTTGAAATGCAGCAACACAGCTTCTACTAATATTAGGAAGAATTCATATAATAATACAGTAGAATTATTTGCACTGAGAATTCCTTTAAACCCATAGTAACCTTCTGATGGAAACATTTGAATTTCACTGTTAGTGCATTTCTGTAGACACAAGGCTTCAAACAGGCATCACAAACTCAGTGTGGTTTCTTCTGTAATTAAAATATTTTCATTTAATAGCAAAATATTTTTGTTCTTGTTCCAAGAAAACACTACGGCAATCCAGTGCTAAGCCAAACGTTTTCTTTCAGCTCATTTTCCTCAAATCCTTAACAGCCAAGCTATACATGACTTCAGTGGATTCTACTCAAGCTTTCCATAATAAACCAAAAAGCTTTCTTACTAAGGTAGCAAAGAAGAAAAGTTGCGTCACATAGTAAAGAACAATTCCTTCCCTGCTGGAAAACTTTACGATTTATATGAGAAATAGGCATCCTTCAGCCAGCACCTTGCTGAGATAATTCAGATTCATTAAAGTGTTTCCATAAACTTCAGTAGACCAAAGTATACTGGAAGATCTCTGAGATTTACCTCACATTGAGGTAAATATGCTGATAATGTTCTAAAGTGAAATCACAACGTAGGATGTTTATCTTAACCAAGAGTGCAACTCTGCTTAGGTTGGGAACATCACAGAGAACTGCAAATGAGATTCACTGTGGAAAAAAACAGATTAAAACACAAAAGTAGCCAACCCGACAATTTCTTAACACAGCAACAACAGAAATCTGGTCTGCAAATATAATCCCATCAGCTGCAATATTAAAATCTGCTTTTGGATGACATGACACGCTACAGTCTGGATCATAGCAAATGTAAACAGCGAGAGGGAGAGACAGAGAGAGAGGGAGGGAGAGGGGGAGGGAGAGGGAGAGGGAGAGAGACAGAGAGAGGGAGAGGGAATCTTCCTAATCCTCATTTTTTAAATCATTTGGTTGATTAGATCATCTGTATCAACTGCTGCCTTCAATGTGCTTCCAAATGAGCAGAAGTCCTACTAGTCAGTCTTTTTTGTGTTTTGATTTGTTTATTTAATGGGACCTGAGGTCAAAATTACTTTTAAAGAAGTTTTTTGCTAGAGTCATAGGAATAACATTCCGTGTGAGTAAAAAATGAGAAAATAGGTGTATCAGGTCAAGGGTTTCTCTTTTCTCAGCATAAAAAAAACTAGATTAAAAGCGTATTTTGATCTTATCATACAAGTACAAGACAAAAATACTCGTTAGCATGAATTTTCTTTTGGTTGCTGTTTTTGTAACCCAAATAACTTGAAAATACAATTCCCCTTAATACTGTTTAGCTATATAGCAGACAAATGGATCTGAAAACTTGGTGAGGGAGTGGCAAGTGGCTAAATAAATACGTAGAAATCCCAGTGTTTTTTCATATAACAAACTATACTTGCACTTCAAAGTTTTGGACAGATTTCCTTATATTATGGGTTTAGGGTGTAGCTGTGTGGAAAATTTAAATGTTGTCTTTTGGTATTTACTTTACAACCCTTTGTAATCTTCAGCTGTATTTATAGCTTCAAGTGGGAAGGAATCAAAATTAGAGAGGGCAGCTTGAGCATCCTTTGTAATCAAATGCTTTCCCCATTTCTCCTTAAAATAAATGTGGAGCCCGCACATTTGGCTGCCTGAGAAGACCACCCGAAGAGTTTACAAGCCGTGACCTTGCAGTGAAATAGTTTTGTGGAAAAGCACAAGTTGCAGGAACACACAGAGAGGAGTCGTGGATAAACTAGCCGAGTTTTTGAGGGGAGAACAAGTAACTCGGCTTTGAGTTGAGAGTTTAACTAGCGATAACACGGAAGGGGTGAGCTGCTCATTCCTGAGGCGCTGGCATCGCCACTCACTCTGGTTCAGCGGCGTAGGCCGCCCCCGGCCCGGCTGGGCACAGGCTGCGGCCCCGGCCGTACTCCGGGCAGGACTGGGCACAGGCTGCGGCACCGGCCGTACTCCGGGCAGGGCTGGGCACAGGCTGCGGCTCCAGCCGTGACCCGTCCGGGCTGAGCACAGCTTGCGCCCCCTGCCGTACTCTGGCCCGTCTGCCCGGCCGTGCCCCAGCAGCCGCCGCGGGGCCGCCCAAGGCGGGCCAGGAGCGCTGGGGTCGGGCCGGCAGCGGAGCTGGCAGTGGCCGGCGAGCCCCGAGGTCGGCCAGAGCTGCCCACTCTCAGCCAGTGCCCGAGCCAGGCACCGACCCAAAGGAGTTCTGCGTGTCTGGGACTGTGAAGAGGGAGGAAGAGCCGTCAGAGGGGAAGTCACCCCTGTGAGGGCATGGCTGTTGCAAGGGGATGAATCCAGTGCAACTGGCAGCGCAACTGTGCCAGCCGGCCACAGCCAGTGACGGGCACCCAGGCAAATAAGGGCACCAAAATGCAGACACCAAGGCCGAGGGTGAAAATTTGGCCAGGGATTACCTGAAAATTGCTTCGATTGTTAAAAAACGGGGTATTTGAGAACTGCTTTTAGGTCTCAACTTTCCCCTGTTGTTTACTCAAAGCTCAGTTCAAGGTTTATAAAGCGAATTGCTTTTTATTGGACTAACTGCATTTCTTGGCAAAACAGCTAAGCCTTAGGGCAAACAAAACCTTCAGACTTGTGCAGCTGTGGAAAGGTGTCATGGGTACATAAATTACAGGATCTCCTCTCCATGCTGCCAAACCCACTTGGTCTAGGACTTGAAGACTGTTGCTGCATAGGGAATATCCCTGGGGAGCAAACTGGGGGAGTTGGAGGTATACAGGAGACTTACCGACAGAGGTTTTGGCTCTGGACTATCATGTAGTGAAAACAGGCCCTCATTGGCTGTAACTGAAACAAAAGTAGAACTGCTAAAAGACAAAAATGTATCTCCCTTAGCAGCTCTGGAAACATCCCAGAACTGTAGTTAGAAGAGCAGCAGGTCATGTTGTGAAAGAAACAGAATAGCAACATTTTCCAAAATTCCAAGTAAGAGAGTTTGCCTTTTTGCTAGCTAACCTAGGTCCAGGTGATCAGATCACAGCTGCATTTCATTTAAATTTTGTTCCTTTGTGTTTGGGCTGTTGGTCCATTTTGCCTTGTGCTTCCTCCATTGCTTAAGGCTTCTCATCTGCTTTATTTCTAAACAGAACACAGGATCAGAAAATATTTCATGGGCAATGGAACCTAGTTCCTTCCCTGCAGCAGTTAAACAGATCAAATAGTCCCATTTGTAAATATACCAAGCTTTCACCTTGAAACAGGTTTGGAGTTTTTACTTCCATACTCCTATTGGGAAGCTGTTGCAGCATTTTCTGTCCCTAACAACTGGAAACTTTTTAAATCTCTGTGATGAATCTTCATGGCAATTTTCTCAAATAGTTTCATGCTGTGGCAAAGTTCTACTTCAAATATCTTTCCTTTTAGTGTTTCTCTTACCCTCCTTTATCCCCAGTATAACTGGAGAGAAATAATAAATATTTTCACAGATTTTCATTAAACGGCATAAAAAATGTAATTAAATGAAGGAAACAAACTAAATGAAAAAAAGTAATAAACTAAATAGGATAAATCCTTTTTAGGAGAGGGTTTCATAGCTTCATCTCCCTCATGGTTAGTTTTGCTGCAACAGATGTATATGCTAGGTTTTTTAGCTAATTATCTTTTCAAAACTATGAACTATCATCTAGTAATACAAAATTCCTGTATTAATCCCAAGTCTGCAATCATGCACTTTGTACACTCTAACCTCATCTCCTTTCAGTAACTGAAGTTCAATGACCTGTATGATATTCTAAGCCTTTTCTAGTTTAACATTGCCTCCAGACTTTGTCATCAGAAAATGTCATAAGCACACACGCTGTTCCAAAATTAGCCATGATACTACCTGCTATTTTTAGTCTCAAAGCTAATAGTAGAAAATTCTGCTGGTAACTTTCCTCCAAACATACACTTTCCCTTGCAATGCAATAGATTGAATCTTTGTAAAGGCTGCCAATATAATGTATTTGTGAAGATAGTAGAGTCAGTCTGAAGAATTTGTGGTTTTCTTTGTAATTTTGATCTGATTTCAGTTAATTTCCTTCCTCTAAATTATTATTTTCTCTCACAGTGAAGCCTTTCTTCCATTGCGGGCTAATGTAGAAATGGTTTAATAAGGTAAACTGGCTTAAAGTAATTGTTTTTATCTGGTAAAAGGCCACTAGGTAGATCTCTCATTGTCTGTTTGACATAAAATGATTTTTTATCCTTCACTGTTTCAAATTTCTATTTACGTCGATGTGTTAATTGTTCTTCCCCAGCCTGTGTGTTTTTAAACCTTTCATAATATTAAAGTCATCTTAATAGGGTTGTAGTTTATTTAGTTACTTCCTCTCCTCTTCTATACTCCATTTGCTATTTTTATAGTAATATGATGCAATATTTGCCTCATTCACTTACCAAACCCTCTGTTGTTCAGTTCACCATTTCAGGAAAAGGAACAGATTTGTAAAAATTTTTTCATTACAAAAATAAGCTTTGTAAGGAGTAATGTGCTATTAGGAGCAGAACTGAGGTGCCTGAAGCAACAACTATACAGAACTCACTTGGCTGTGTGCCTAGTGGTCAGCAAATTCACAGGGGTTGTATCTAAACTGGGGAATAGAAGGAGCCTCGCTGTAACTGTATCTCAAGTTAATTGCTGAAGTCCCTGGTTTTCCTAGTCTTTGTTACTAGAAGTCACCGATTTACTATAACAATTACTAAACCATTTGGTCTGAATCATTCTTCACTATCATATGCTATGCTCTTAAAAAGTAATACTTTTTTTCAGTTGTTCATATTATCTTAACCTTCTCAAATATATTTCATAATTGACATGTGATATTTTTTTCTGTATCTACACCAAAACAGGAAAGATGTGCAGTGTTATGGCTGACCAGAATTCTGGAGAATCTTGTCAGAATTTCCAAAGAGCACAAGTGAAGATGAAACTTAGAGTATTCTCATCAGCTATAGTGCATATGGTACAAGTCTTACTCCATAGCAGATACTTAAAATTAAATTTTTCTGTGTTGACAGACCACTGTAGAGCTCAGACATTTGAAACTGCTGTCCTTATATCTTTTAATATGAACAGTAAAACTTTTCCTTTAGATTCTTACAACATATATCTCAAACTTATATAAACATGCTATTCTAGGATGAAACAATGATGTCATTGTTTGCCTTATGATGTAGAAAGGAATGAAAAAGGAGAACTGCAAAATTTTCAAGAAGGAATCTGAACTTCTGCTCCTTGCATAGAGGACTGAATTCTTCTTTGTGATACCCACTGTAAATGATGCCACTTAGCATTCCCAGTGATAACTCCAGAGAAATCTGATTGGTGCTTAGTAAAGAAAGCATGTCAAGTTAGGATTTCTAAAAATCATGCATTTAAATGTTGACAATTATCTGGTAATATAGAAAGCTTTAATATTTTCTATGAGGTTCTGACTCTTTCATGTATTTGTCTCTCTTGCTCTGTTAACACTTGGTGCAAAGCCTTAGCCACAAGTCTGGAGCTGTCACTTCTGAAGCCAGAGAATATTAAAAGGAAGCTCTTCTGGTCTCATGCCTTCCTTTCTCAACAGTGGTATTCAAGGAGATGCAGTAGCTTATTCTACATCTTAAAGCACCATGTCTCCTGATGGTTGGTTTCTTTGGTTAATGTCCTGAAATGTAAATAGGAGGTCAGTGTGTACCATCTCTGCTATTTCAGGGACGTAGCTATTAAGATGGAAGAAGGCCTCTGCTTTGCTAGGCACCAGACAGATGGATCAAAAGGGCCCAAAGCCTGTGCATTTCCTCATTGCCAAAGAATGCAGTTTGCTTCAAAGTTTCATTTTAAATCACAGTGAATCAAGGGCTTCAGATATGAAGTGAGAGATTAGAGATTCTGAGGAGAGGACTGGCTTGTATAGATATATCACATGAGTTGCTATAAATGTTAGGTCTACAAAAGAGCCTTTCAAGCCAGTGGCCTGAAAATTATAGTCTTAGATGGAAAGGGTGAGGCTGAAGTGGGGAATAAAGGACATTATCCCAATCTGCCAAACTGTATAGACTCTAAGGAGCATGGATTGTGGGAGAAGGGTGTGAGTTACATTTTATGGAGATCCTTGATCTCATGTTTTACTTCAGTCAGAAGATACATCTGTGTCATCTTGGTACAAGATGCTTGCTCTTTTTGTTCTTTGAGCTGTGAAGTTTATGTGGTGTGAGACCATGAAGAACCACCTGCTGGAGCTCATCTACATTTTTCAAAATAAATAACCTGAAAATCTTGCATTGTTTAAAGTACAGAGGAAAGTCCATGAGAAGTTTGTATTCTATGTGTTGAACAAATTATTCTTCTTTACAAAAGATTTGTCAGCCAACCTTGTGGTTTGAGCCCTCTCATGACACAGTGCCTGTAAAAATAAATGACTGATTTTATAGTTTGGTTTAATGTCAAGTTCCCTGACATACACACAGGGATTGTTTAAAGACAGATGTGTAAGTTGCTTATCTGTACTTTTTCCTTTCTTCTCTTCTGTTTTTGACAGGTTAACCCATACCTCTTTAGTTATAACTTTGGGAAATTTCTCAAGAAACCTAAAAACTTCTCTGAGAAGAATGTGTTCTCTGAGCTAAAAGAGATACATAAAGCTGTACTTCTGTGCTTTCAAATGATACAGGAAGAATATGAAGGTCATACGCATATTTCAGATCTGAATAAAATTTTATAGGCTGCTGTGTAAATATACACAGAGTAGTTCTTATGTGGTTTGCTGTAATAGTTGCTCTAGGCTTTCATCTGGTGCAATTTTCACTGAGTGCCATAATGACAGGTTCCACAAAGGCCCCCTCATTCATTTTTAGCTCTACCAATTCAAAACATTAAAAAACCCAAAAAACCAGGACAGAAAAGCCAGTATATAAACCAGGCTCAGAAAAAAGAACTGCTGGTAAATCCCGTCTCCCCACAGTGGGGACTGGTCATTCTAACTCTATTGAAAAGCTGTATGTAAAGACAAATATTTAGAATGCAATGTAATGGAGATAGTTATTGGCACATTAGGCAAGGTGGATGTTGAGTAGCAGCAAGAAATTAATTTTATGGGACAGGTCAGTTTAACCAGATCAAAGGGATTAAGCACAAAGGCTAAGGATCAAATGGAGCCTCCCCACAGCAGGTAGCCAGCTTTGAAATCATGTTCTGGATGAAGTCAAGTAACATTACTGAGCTAAGCAACTAAAATCAATGTGAGGTAAAACTAAGTCTAATGAGTTTGCTGGAAAGATACTGTTCTTAAAGAAAAGAATTTTAATAAAGCAGTAAAGATGGTCTAGAGGATAAAGAAACTTATTAAGCAAAATTAGAATGATTCAGTTAGAAATAACCTCTGTCTGAGCTATATTTTTGGTTAATTGGAGGAAATTGAAATCATAAATAGTAACATAAACAAGAAATGTGTATTTCGCATCATGATCCTTCCCCTGATCATTGCAGATTACCTTTCTAGGACAAAATTCTTCAAACCTTCCCCTCCACTACCTGAAAAGTTTGTTGAAATATGCATAAAACAATTCTGTGGCAATACTCTTACCTTGTTCTAGTAAGATCATCCTCTACACTCTGCTCTGCTGACCAGTTCCTACAGAGAAAGATTTTAAAGCTCCCTTACCTCAAGATGTAATTATTAAGGTAAGTTATTGAAATCAAAACTCTACACAGAAGCCTTTGGGCTTAAAACCTAACCAACTAATCCTCATGTTTCTGCCACTCAGTACTGTAGATTGAATCTAGGTGGCACTCTGTTAACTGCTAATTGAGATATATAGATGGTGTTTGCATGTAGCAAGCTAAACCTTGATGTATTCATTTTTCCTAGTCAAAACAACTATAGTGTTTAATCATCAGTGAATACGTAAACACTGGAAGTGTTGAGATAATGTTTATGGAGCACTTATGTTTGTCTCTAAAGTTAACTCAGGAAGAAGAATTTTTCTTGAAAGAATGACTGTATATGAATGCCTCTATTTGGAGTAATTTAATATTGATAATCTGCTTTTATTTACAGACTAACAAGATGGGAGGCTTTGTATAAAAAAAATTTGGATATGAATACAGATATGATTCTGCCAGAGGTACACCTTGCTTTACAAATTCAAAGCTTTCTTTGTTTTCTTTTTATATAACTTCTTTCATTTTGCTTCCTATTCAAATATTCTCTTTTTTCCAAATTACTCTGAGCTTTTTTTCATTCTCCTGTAACATCTTGAAAAATTGTTCTGCAGCACAGTTTTCTAGAGAACAAAAACACACTGTTGAAATATTCTTTTTCCTGCATGACTAATGATATTTTATGTCATTAAAGCCAACTCTGGGTAATAATGTTAATATGATAAATTATTCACCACAGTAAATAAATCTCATAAAATTTCTCTAATTCCTATTAGGCATCTGCTGAACACTATCAGAATCTTTTGTGGGAATTGACTCATAAGTGAATACATATTAAACTGTGGATTTCAAAGGCCATATACATAATCTTTATAAAGATTTAGAAATGTTGTAAAAACTGCAGGCTCACCTGTCATGATCAAATGAGAAACAATGTAACACTGGAGTTCTTGCTGCCACAAACGGGGTCAGTCTGTCCCTTGGACACCTACCAGACTGATCTGTTTGCTCCCTCTCCACTGGGCCCGGTGTGTGTTGAGTTTCTGAAGTCTGAAGAGAGTCCAGGTGCTTCATATGTGTTTACATTGTGAGGTACAAACTTTAGTGCTCCCCTCTGAAACTGAACATACAGTTCAACAATCTGACTCCTGTGTATGTTGTTGGCTCTTTGGGCTTTTTTTGTTGTTCTTCAAGCACACTTTCAAGAAGAATTTGACATTTGGGGCTATGTTTCAGTTCTTTGGGGATACATAGATGTGAATTTAAAGACTTAGTGAGCTGCAAAAGAACAAAAAAATGAACTATATTTAAAAGGTAGCAGATTTATTGGTTAAAACCCAGCAAGCATCTAAATGCAATTCACTTTTAAATTTCAAATTATTAAAGTCTATATGATCAATGTGACAGGACTTCTTCCTGCAATTTCTTTACCTGTTTTGGGTAAAAATGCCTGTGTAGGTTAGTTCTTAGTATTCTTTAAGTTCTCAGACCCTCTTCCAAAAGACTTCCTTATCTTAGTCATTACCTTAGGCAACCAGGTAATTTGTAGTTTAAATACCCCATCCTTTTCTCCTGCTGCAGACCAGAAAGGATGCACTGTAAAACAAGTATCTCCTTGTATAAAAGGTAATACTCAAAATGTTACTTAGGCCAACTTCCTTTGGAATTATCCTTCAAAATGCAGGTATAAAAATTACATATAGGCTTGCAACCAATGTTTTGAGATAACAAAATTCATAATCAGGTTACTCTAATCCTTATAGCAGGTACATGAGTACAAATGTGTTCCACATAGACATAGTATAGTCAGTATATTCATAACAATTTTTAACAGTCATCCAACTTAGATATCTGATTGGATTCTATATTAAATGAACCATTTGATATTGGGAGGAAGCTTTATATGATTAGAACTGTTTAGGGCAGAAAGATATTACAAAAAAGAAAGATTCATGATAAGGACACATGATCACCGTGCTCATGAAGTAATAATTCATTTTTACTGAGACATTTTACAGATAGAAATTTCAGAAAAACTTTCCTGCCAGGTATATATCTTCTCTCCTAGCTTTTGCCTCCTTTTCTTTCCATTCTTCACATGATAATGAAAGGACTTCTTTTTATTCTTCTCCTGCCCCAGTATACCCTAAATGCCTCCAAGGCATCATTCTTGGCATTATATTTTTCAGTATTTCTTTTCTCAATTCAAAATTTAAGATTTTCTGAACAGCAAGGCACTAGCCTAGAACCATTAGCTGGTGTTGATGAATGAAATGTCAGATTCTGGATGCAATCCCATCTAGTCTACTCATTTAAGAGTTTGTCCAAGATATTTCAGTCTTTTTCAGACAGTGACAATAACCCCAGATCTTTTTCCACAGGTGTCTCTTGACATCTCATTTAGCTCATCAATTAGGAATACTAGTGACTCAAAAGATTACTCCAATGAGTTTTTAAGTTGAAAAAGTTTGAAAGGTCTCTGTTTCCAAGACCTTTATAAAACTATTCCCCCATTTTTTCACATTGTCTATAGTCATAAGAGAGAATTTTAAGGAGTCAGAGAGGAGTCAAGGTCATCAGACAAACGGATCTAACCAAAACTGAATGTGCCCACAGCAAAGAGCAGTTAAACTGTCATCTCTTTTTTGTTGTTTTTCTTCTGTTTCAGTTTTGCAGATCAGCATAGCAAATAGTATTGTTCTTGGACATCAAAAGGAATAAAAGGAAATAAATTACTACTGTAGCATATAGAGAGTGATCCTGTTAGCTACTGGGCTGAAAGCCTCTTTGAAAGGGCTAAAACCTTCAGCTCCTTTTGATATGATTAAGTGCACTAATCATCTGTTCAACTTGGGTCAGTGTGAGATTCAAGTAGGAGCATTTCACAAGCTGTTCCCCATGTTTCTCTGACCAAAGCACAGTAAAGTCAGGCTAAGACCAGTACTGCCCAAGGCACCAAGGTGAGAAACTGCTCCTTGGGAGCCAAGTCAGCTCTTAGCTAACAAACCAGCCAACCAACTGCTGCTGCTGCCACCTTTAACCGGAAGAGGGTACACAAGAAGTGGCCAGCTCTAGGATCAAGAAATCACCAAGACAAAGTGCAGCAGTTCTGCTCCAAACTCAGGTTGGTTTTGCATCCCACTGGGGATTGAAGTAATTATTCTGGGAAAACATGAATTCTAAGTTTCTTGGAGATGACTCAAAGAAAGTATTTCAGATAAAGTTGCTTCAGAGTTGTACATCTGACAAATAATTCAATATTTTTAGCTTTTTTGGAAAATGTTTGTAGTTTAATTGAATATTTTACATTAGAGAAAGGTTTTTCCTGTTCTTGTGTTCTTGTATTTAAGCAACTTTTTAACTGAATTAGAAATGTGTTTTGAGTCTCTGGTAACTTTGTCGCTTGGGTGTTCTCCACCAAAATACACTTTATAATTCTGTACTAGTAAGTACCACTATGGTAGAATAACTTTACTGAATGTATATGACATAGTGATATTTTGGGTGTATAAGAAGTCTTTGGTTTCAAAGCATTTTCCTCAAATTAAGCAGCTACAGTAAAAAGAATGATTATTCATATGTTACAGAAGAAGAAATTGAAACACAGAATGACAAGCCAAAAAACATTAGCCATGTAGTAACTCTGTAGACCTATTTAAAGCATTCATTTTTCAAGTATGTTTGGCATCTACATGGCTTCAGTGGTTCTGCGTAATCCTCCAAAATTCATGTCAACAGGTCTGATACTGAACAACAAATAGTGGAATTATATTGTATAAATTATTTCTTTCCTTCCCATTACATATTTCATGATCCTAGTCCTGTTTTCTAACAAACAGACCATTCTTTTCTGCAAACCTTCAAAATGTTTCACTTTTTCAGCGGTGATTCATACAAAACTACATTTCAAAGTTAATGGTACTGCAGCAACTCATCACTCTATTAGCATCCATTAGTACAACCCTTTTATGACTTTCCTACAGAATGTTTTTCCCATCTTTTCAAGTTGTTGTGGGCAACATTCTACTTAAAATTTATCTTGGAACTTGTTAACTCCATTTGGAAATAAAATAGAACTTTAAATTACATGTATCTTTTTCAAAACTGCTAAAGCCAACTAAAGCAACCTTTCTGAAAATTTCTTTAGAATAAATAATTCCTGGGGTAAATATCAGTTAGATTCTCAAAATATGCCATGGTTGCACGGGCAATCAGTGTGCATATAGACAGCTCTTTCCAATGGGTAGGCGTCCATATGAGACAGTCCTCTAGTCAGCAGTCCAAAGGTCTTTTCAGGACAAGATATTTTTTGTACTAAGCATGGTATTCTTTGAAGGTGGATTTGCATGATGAGAGCAGTAATTTATTGAAAAGCACGCTAATAGTTCACTTTTCATTTGTAACATCAAATAATTTAAGAAGTTGTACTACAAATACTTCTGAGAAAGTGTCTTCCTCATTAAAGAAAATTTGTTTGAATTCAAATGACAAAAACTATCATCGTGTTAAATGATGTATGAAGTGAGCAGTAAAGAAAGTGGTAAAATACTTGTAATTGGTGAGAAAGCAATTCAGTAAGAGAGAGACATTAGAAGTTACTTCGCAAATATTTATCTACAATACATTTACTTAATTGAAAACCATCTACTCTTGGAAGGAACTTCCTTTTCAACAGTTGTGATTGGCAAAAGCAGTCCTGGGGACATTATGTCCTGACATTGTTGACAGGCATGAAAGTCCTCTGTATGTTTTCATTCCTAAGAAGACAAACTGATAGCTGACGTTCACTTTCATTCTCAGCTTATGTCTCTTACTTAGGATCATCGCTAAAAAGTGCTCATCCTTCTTTGGCTTTAGGATAAGAAGTGTTGTATGTAATTTCTTCATCTTTTGCTCATCTGAGAGGAACTGCAACTGCTCATTCTTCTCCTTGTTGTCTTCCCTAAGCAACTTCTGATCTTCCTGCCTGATAACCTTCTTCTGTTCCACTCCTACTTCAGAGATCCCACCACATTTAGCTTGTTTACAGATTTGCCACAAGACTTTTTCCCCCCACCTGATGTCATGTGCAGAGATGTGGAAAATGAAAAGAAAAAAAGTAGTTTCCTTCAAATGTTGAACAAATGCTTTAATAGGAAGAGAGAGAGAAAACACCTTCAAAATTATACTATCTTTAGTTCTGCTTCACTACAAGTCCCTCTGTCTGGAATTTATCTGTTTTACTCCTGTTTAAATAAACAATACACATGTCCTTTCTTGTATCTGCCAAAGACAGGGTGACTATATAGTACCTAAATTCAAAATAGACCAAGAAAAAAGGATATCTGTAATACAGACAAATATTTTTGAAGTTTTGAACCCTGGAAGTAGAACTTTTTGGGTGCTAATTACCTAAATACACAGAGGAGCATACAGCAAAGTATTCAGGTTTCTAAGTGTATGTCTAATTCCTCATTAAATTCAATAGCACTTGTGAAAATGTCAGCAGTGACATAGGGCTACCTAAAATCCCTGTGTACCTGCAGAGCACACTGATAGTCATTTATCTTCAGAAATGTGGTACTTAGCTCTCTTGTGAAGTTAATTCTTTATGTTGTTAATGACAAAGAACAAAATAAAATATCACCCAATAGAAACATGAATTATTTCTCATTCAGTGAATGACCTCTAGTGGTCATTCATCACAGCTTTTACAGCAGTTGAAATGCCAGCGTGGAGCATGATGTGTATTTTGCGTGAAATACAGAGCATGAGAATCAATTTTCTTTTTTTTCTTCAAAACGGTGCATTATGAAATTTTTCTCTACCTCTGGCACTGTTAAAATAATATTTTATTTCACTTTATACAGTGAGCCCTGGGTACTCTGCAGGAGTTTTAAGCCAGAGTTCTAGCACTTGCATTGCCCCTTGCTGTTTTCTCTTTGCTAGACAGTGCCTCCCTCAGTCTTTGAAACCTTCCTAGCCTCTCTGAAATTCGTCAGGCACCCTTCTGTCGTCCAACACAGCCTTGAGTGTATTCTGTTACCTTGATAATCTCTGTTCAGCTTCTCATAACATCATTGTATTACCTGAAAAGGGCCACCAACCATCATCTCTCACTGCTGGCCAAAGCAGACCATTCTGAACATGGAGTGAGCTTGTCTGTCTAAAGAGCAAACTCAGCAGATGTAATACTTACAATATAATTGGGAAGAGAGCTCTAATCCTCAGTATTGTAGGACATGAAAAGAAGTCTGAGTTAAACATTCAGCAATGTGTCAGAAAACAAATGGTAGTCTCATCACTCAGGGGTTTTATCAGCATTTCTGCTGATCTTTCTGTGGCTTCTTTATACAGCTGGGCCAGATTGTTCTGTTGGACATGCATATCAGTCCAGATATTCAAGAATTTTTTAGAAGTTTTTGCTAAAGACAGAAAATAGGTTCTGAGAAATATCTCCTCTATTCCTATCTTTCTCAACCATGGATGTTATACAGGACTTATATTTTATTTTGTATGTAAATGAGCATATCTGCAACCCAAGCTGCATTACAGGTGAAGTATCCACATGATAATTTTGATAATCTCGGGTAGCTTTTGATAGTAATTTTTCCATTACACAAACCTGGTAACAGAGGAAGAATAGCATCTCCAACAGGAGACCAGTAAATAAGGAATTTATGGTTAAAAGCCTTTAGAGATTGCTTCATAGCCCTACTTCCAGGATTGAGAGATACTTGAGAGAAACTTGAAAAAAATGTTCAATCTGTTTAAAAGGCATTCTGAAGCTCTTGCTCACTAGAATTGTGTCAAAAGAAGAATGATTTATGTGAGAAATAGAGTTTGGAAACTGCTGACAGAACAGTGATGAGCCTTTTCTGTGCAGGCAGCATAATCCACATTGAAGATGGGTTTTTTTCTCAAAAAAAGAAAAAAAGAGCAAAGCTATGGACAAACCTGTATGATTACCTGAGTTGTAGTGCTCTGCTGGCTATTTTGCAAGGAAAAAAAAAATAGATCTGTGGATGAGCATGAGATGTCATCACAAGTTTATCAGAATGCTTACCAGAGGAGCAATTCCAGTATTAAAGGAATCTCTCCCTGAACTTCTCGTTCATTTTAATGTAAGTGAAAACAGTAGGTGGATTCTAGAGAATGCTTCATTAATAATTTCTTCTTTCTAGAAATAAGAGGACATGCATCTTAAAGGTAGTATTTATAGCTAAGGCATTTTTGGGCTTGTATACCAAGTCATGTACAAGTACATGGTCAGTCTTTAATCATTAAATCAAAGTATTAGAGAACACTTTGTCTCTAGGCTGTAGTCAAGTCTAATTCAGAAATTATTTTTATGTTAGAATTGATGTCTAGAAGCTATTCAAAATATTTTTTTCTAATATCCAATATTTTTGAACATCTAAAGCTTGATATATCTCTGTTGAAACAGGTTGATTTATCTCTGTTGTTTGGTGAAACGCTGAAGTAAAAAGTATCAGACAAAATAATTTTTTAGTATTATAATTAAGTATTTTTAATTTGAAATACTGATTTTTCCACTGAAAATTTGCACATTTCTTTGGAACATAACCTAAGAAGAAATCTTCTTGGCTTGTTTCTAATATGATCAGTTGCTCAGATTTTACTGGAGATTGAAATTGTATGGTACCATGCGTCTCTCTCCTCAGTAATATTAAATTATACACACTGGGACTCTTACTCTATATTTGGGATTGATTGGTACTAGATAGTAGAACTGGCTATGCAAAAGATAACTCAGGAGAAAATTACTTTCTATGTAACTAGCCCTATGTGAGTTGGTCTGGTCAGTGTGTCTGTATGTACAATTTGCTCCGGGCTGAGAGCCCTTCTTCAGGGGTATTATGTGCATGTAGAGTGCTTTGCCTAAAACTTCATCTGTGCTCAAAGACTACTTTGTCCCCCAAGCTTTCATATTAAAATCCAACATAGTTTCTTTAACTAGTCCTTGTCTTGCCTATGAAGATTCTAGTACTTTGTTTTTAACAAATAGCTCCATTTTAATGTAATTTCCCATTTTGAAGCTAAGCCCAAAATCAGTAGATATTTTGGGTTTGTTGCTCCTGCAAGACATTAAACCCAAATTTATCGTTGTCATATTACAGAGTAGCTCTTTGATAGAAGCATTCAGCACCAAAATCAACTCAAGGATACTAAATCCTGGTGGTTCTTTCAGAAGTTGAGTAGGTCTTCTTTTTGGGGCTTCAGACTAGCCAGAAATATAGCTCATGATCTTCTAGCTCAATTCTGCCTTCATTCTCTGAGCAGAATTTAAAATTTAACAAAGGCACAGCCTTAGCTCCATAGCCAGCTCTATTAGCTCCATAGAGAGGGGTTGCAAGAGCACTGTCATGAGAACAGTTTTTTAATTCAGCTTGGATGAAGATTAAGAAACAGCAGCAATTCATATTGATCTGAATTTCACTAAGGTCTCCCACAGAAATGTGCTTTTGAAGTTCAGAAAACACCTGACTTGCATATCAAAATCAATCCATCATGAAAGATTTCAGGAAACTGGAATTGGAACTTACACCTTAATAGCCCTGCAGAACTTACACATCGCCTTACAGAGAATTTGTAGGTAAAGAATTCATTCCCCAAATGTCTCTATAAATGAACATGCATTTGCTTCCTTTAAAGAAAGCTCTTTTCATCTTCCTCTTTAATAGTTTGAGGAGGTTAAGAAGTTAAAGGCACAAAATGTGTAGGCAGCACTGGATGGACTTACATGTCAAACTTCTGTACAAAAAAATTACATTTACATTTCCACTGAAACAGCTTTGACAAGAACTGATGAAATGTGACCTGTGCTTGTGACATTAGCCTCTGTAAAATATGTTGGTTACTATCAGATATATTGCATTAGGAAGAACATTGCCAACAGGTCGAGGGATGTGATCCTCTCCCTCTGTTCAGCCCTGGTGAGGCACATGTGGAGTGCTATGTCCAGTTCTGGGATCCTCAGCACAAGAGAGACATGGAGCTCCTGGAGCAGGTCCAGAGAGTGCTATTAAGTTGGTCAGAGGTCTGGAGCATCACTCTTACAAGGAAAGGCTGAAGGGGCTGAGCCTGTTTAGCCCCCAAAGAGTCAGAGGGGACCTCATCGGAGTCAGGAGGGAGGGTGCCAAGGGAATGGATCCAGGCTTTTCTCAGTGGTGTCAAGCAACAGGACATGAGGCAACAGGCAGCAACTGATGCATAGGAAGTTCCACTTGGATATGAGCAACTTGGTCCCTGAAAAGTGTCCGTGCTCATGGCAGGGGGCTTGGAAGTACATGATTTTTAAGATCCCTTCCAACCCAAGCCGTTCTATGATTCTGATGTTATGAAGAAGAACATATTTTCTTTGCAGGTGAATGAACTCCCAGGTTGCCCAGGGAGGTTGTAGGTTCTCCTTCACCAGAGTACTCAAGAACCATCTAGATGCAATCCTGTGCCATGTGCTCCCTGCTTGAGCAGAGAGGTTGGACCAGATGAGCCCACCAGTGTTTCCTTCCAGACTTATCAATTTTGTGATACATTTCATCCACCTGTGTGCCTTTACTATAATATTTTACTACACCATATATGCATATGTATGTATCATTATTTTAGAATGTTAGTGTAATCATAAAAGGTACTTTGTTTTAGGAATTGCTGTTCAGAAATGTTTTTTACCTCTTAAGATTATGTCATCTGTCTGACCACTAGTGTCTATATTTGCAGACATCACATTTCACTTGTATATAGTTCATTCATCAGGGTTTCCTCAGCAGCTGCTGGAAGGAATCATGCAGCTCCCCACCTGAAGTCTGTTTGGGCAGTATTGTGCATACATGCTGATCAATACAACTGCATTCTCTTCTCTTGTGGTTTTTCAAACTGTAAATACCATTGCCTAAAACTTCACCTGTGCTCAATGCCTTGTTTTCTCAAGCTCCAAATCAGAATGCAACATTTCTTTAGAAAGTATGTAGCAGAAAAGATCCTCTGATGGAATGGGACTTGTTACTGTCAAATAGCTGACCAAGGCTAAACTCCTATGCAGACCATGAAAAAAGTCAGAAGTGTTTTGCTCCCATGCCTGAGTATTACAGGGGAGCCTAATGGACCTGTAAGAAATCACTGCTGCATAGTTAACTGGGCTGCCTTTGTTTTTGAATTTAACTTATAACTCTTGCAAACTACTGTTTTTCCACAATTGTCTCTCAGAGTGCAGAATGAACAATACCAATCTATACCAATGCAATCAGAATAAAATAACAGTAGAATTTAAAAAATGATGTGACCACAAATAGCACCGAGAATTGCTCTTAAGCCATGTAAAATAATGTGCAAAGCACACTAACTGAGCAAACCCTAGACATAACTAAATAGTCAAGAGGGAAAAGCTCTCAACTCACTGTTCCACAGCAGTGTGCTGGTTCTCTTTCCATGCTTGGGAAAGAACTGCATGGGAGATTTTGCCCTGGCTCTCACTCTGTCATGATCAGAATACAGCCAAGGACCATCTGGTGAACAGTTATTTGCAGGGCAACATGTGGCATAACATTCAAATCAAGTCTAAATAAATAACTGCAATTTTCTTAGCTACTTTGTATTAATGCCATCAGACCTTCAAATTGGCTGATAGCATTTCTAACTATTTTTCTTGATTTCTCTGAAAGAGAAAAAAAGAGACATTATCTATTTTGCATAAGGATTTTAATCAGAATATTAATACCTGCTTTTAGGCCAACACCTTATTTTCTTTGGAAGGATGTCTTTCTGATATAAAGCAGGAGTAAACATTGATCCACAAAGAGAGCCGTTTTATTTCCTGTTTAAACTCTCAGTGAACAAACACGGTCCAGACTTTGAATAGCCTAATGTTTTTACAGTAAATGCAACTCCTGTGATTACAGCTCCATTTCCATCTGTAACACTTAAGTGCTAAAGTACTTCCTTTTTTGAACTATTGTAAATAGACTCATTTATACAATAAATGCCACTCCTGATAGCATGACATCGTCTCGACCTTAAGACTTAGCACCCAACTGCTAAAGCAGGTCCGTTCTGGAAATAAGAACCTAAGATTCTAAATCCACAGTAAGAGACATTTTCTACAGCGCACCACAGGATGAGCTTTTTTGTTGGAGAAATTTTGTCACGGAATAACACGAAAGCCACTTCGCACATTCCCCCTCCCGAGCTTTTCCCAAGGGGCGCAGCAGCCTCTCCTCTGTGCATTAAGTGGAAAAGGTGGGGAGGACACACTCAAGAGAGAACATCTCCGCTATGCTGGCCGAGCGGAACGCTGTAGGGCAGAGCGGGTGGGAAGCACACCATCAATGAGGCTGGAAAAGACCTCCGGGATCATCGAGTCCAACCTGTGACCGAGCACCACCTTGTCAACCAGACCATGGTACCAAGTGCCACATCCAGCGCTTCCTTAAACACCTCCAGGGACATGACTCCATCCGCTCCCCGGGCAGCCTGTTGCAGTTTCTCATCACCCTTTCTGTCAAGCAATTCCTCCTAACGTCCAACCTAAACCTCCCCTGGCGCAGCTTCAGGCTATCTCCTTTCGTCATAGCTTCCGACTATGTCCTCTTGAATGCAGCGAGCTGCCCTCGTAGGAGCAGCCCCGGGCCGCAGGGGGTGGCAGGGACGTGGATATGGATATGGACAGGGATAGGGACAGGAAGAAGGGCAGGGTTAAGGACAGGGACACGGACGGGGCAGCAGCAGAGGCACTGGCGGAAGTGGAGGCCGCCGCCCCCCTCTCGCGTCACGGCGCGGCGCAGGCGCGCGGCGGGGCTGCCGTGGCTCCCTCTCCCTTCAGCCACCTCCCTCCTTCCCTTCTTCCCTCCCTCCGTCCCTCCCTCCGGCCGCCGGGCCGCAGCTCCTCCCTGCACCACCTTTGGCCGAGTCGCGGGAGTGCGCAGACGGCGCAGCTCCGAGGCGGCGGTGGCTTCATCCGCGCCGAGCATCAGTCGGGAAGGCGCGTCCTCCTCCCCTGCCTTCTCTTCTCGCTGCGCCTGCGGCCATGGAGCTGCCCGAGAGCCAGTGCAAGAAAGTCAAGCTGAGCAACAGGGTGCCGAGCTGGGTGAGCGGGCGGGCGGTGCGCTGGTGGGCAGGTGGGCGTGCGGGGCCAGAGGAGCAGGGAGGAAGAAGCGGCCGAGCGCCGCGGTGATGTGGCAGTGGGCGGCAGCGGGAGCCGGGACGGGGGCTCCGTGCGCCGCTCCCCGTCCGGGCTGGGAGGGATGCGGGGCGGGGGGCGCGGCAGTGCCAGCCCGGTCATGGAGCGGCAGCGCCGGGGCCCCGAGGGCAGCGCGGCCGGAGAGCCCGCGGGGCGGCCCGGGGCGGCTGCGGGGAAGGGCAGGGAGCCCCTCCGGAGAAAACCCGGTGTCAGTAGGTTTCATCCGTGCCTCTTCCGCCGCGAGCCCTCGGCTTGCAGCGTTCTGGAAGAAGGAAGACTTAAGAATGCGATGTACAATGTGGCCATTCATAAACCTGGGTTGGCCAAAGACTGAGGTTCTTTGTATGGCGGGTGTTATGTGGAAAACTGTCGGGACGGGGCTTAAAAAAAAAATCTAACCAAAGCCTTCATTCTTGTTCATAAAGATGGGGGAAGATCGGTTTACAGCAAAGACCAAAATGCAGCTATTTAGAAGAGACATTGCAGGCCTTTGAGAACATTTGATACCTCTGATGATGCAAGACAAGCAAAAAGAAATGAAAGTATGATTTCTTTCAATCAATGCTGAGTTGAAGCAGGCAAGACATAAGATCCAGAAAACATTTGATATGAATGTAAGAGTGTAATTCAATCTTCGAAATCTTGCTGTGAGTAGTGCAGGCCACAGCTTTCCTGATAAAAGCAGCTGTTGCCTGAAAAATGGGGAAGTTGCTATCCTACTGTTCGGTAGATGTTGTGCCTGTCCAAGCCTCTTCCACTGTGTACAAGCTCAAACTTGTTTACATAAGAGAGTGATCGGCAATTTACATTCTTTCAATTTCAACTACCAAAAAGCAATATCAGATGTTTAGAAGATAATGAAATAGATGGTGTCTGTGTTGGCTTAACAAAGTGTATGCAAAAGTTACTCTGTATCATTTCCTTAGTCGTAAGCAAAGCCGAGATAGATTTGTCCAAACCAGGGAAATTCCTCAACAGACATTAAGTGTTTTCTGAGTTCAGCTGAGGTTGGCAACCTCCTCTATGCTACGTGGCAAACAGAGGAAGTCTTTGGCTTCTCCCTTTCTTTTCAGAAGGCCTCAACTGAAATACTCTTTATAAACCAATAAGCTTCACCAGGAACAAAAATGCTGCTGATTCACATGCTCCACAGGCAAATGTTCTGGCACTTCTGGCTCTGCATCTGTTCAGCTGAGAGCAAAGTCAAAGGGACTTAATTGGCAGCCCCTAGGAGAGTAGGCAGAGCCCTGTCTTTCAGAATTTCTCTGTGCTTCCAGTGCTATTCAAAATACACCCACCTCTGAGCACAGCAAACAGTTACTCCACATTTACAGAGCACAGCATAGCCACAGACACTGCCATTAAGTGTGGAAAACATAGCTGGATATGGAGACGTGTGGAACACTTTCCTTAGAGTGGCTTGGGTTCGTTACACGACTGAGCTGTTGTATCATTTTGCAGGTGACTCCGAATGAGAACTTGCTCCAGTTCTTGTTTCTGAGAGCATATTCAGTAGGCTGATTCTGGCTTCATTTTTTATGCATCTGCTCTGATGGCAGGTAGTGAGTCTCCTCCAGCACTGGTCAATGAGCTGGTCTCTGCCTTTGGTTGTGCTAGTACTGCAGCAGATAGCAAGCAAAGACACACTCCTTATCTTTAGCACTGAATTTGTTTCCACAGTACTGGAGAAGATTCTGGGTGATTGCTGCTGCTGTGATCTTTGAAATTGCCTCAGCTTTAGTACACCTGGCAAAGAGGGGAGTTAGTCTGTGTCAGTGGCAGGAGAACATGCATTTGGCAGCTTGGGTGGTGCCTTATGTAGAGGTGTTTAAGTGCCTTATTGTATTGGTATCACTGTGGCAAACTGCTTTCTGGTGGGCTATTGTAAGGATCCAAGTAAGAATTCTTGTGTAGATGGGAGAAAATGTAATGCTATAGGCTATGTCAGAATCTATGGATTGGGGAATTGTTAAGTTTTTAAAAGACTAAAAGATATTATTGCTCAGATATAATTTCTGGGCTTGCCCTTCCTTTCCAAGCACAGTTTTCTAAATCAAAGTACAGACTTTCAAATCAGAATTTGAGAAAGTAACTAATGGAAGGTATTCCTGACAGATCTTTTAGTCCTGAAATCTCATATAAATATGTAGGTATAACCTCTGTGGTAGCTGTTTGGCTATTGAGCAGAACACTCTGCAGGGAAAAAAGAAAACTACCGTTTGGTTATCAGTGCTGAATAATAAATGTCATAAAAATGTGTTATCACATCCCTGGTTTATAAGAGGCACACAGTGAGCAAGTTAACAAATGGCCTAAAGAACTTCTGTTATGACTGGGAGATGAGAAAGACATTAAAAATAAGACTGCACAGGCTGCTTGTGTTGCTTTTGTTAGCTTATGGGAGTTCTTAGCTTGGGGAACCAACACTGTCATCTTAGAGCAGAAGCATATGGAATTAGTCACAGTTTCTTCAGTGTATGTGGTTTATATGGAAAACTTGTCTGTTTTCTGATACTTCCAGCTTCAGGCTGTCCCAAGTTGGTGCTGCAGCTTGTGGAGTTTCAGCTTGCCATGGGAAGATTTGCTTCCTTTCCCAGAGGTCTTGCTTTGTTAAAACTTAAAATTTGATATTGATCATAGAAGTACAATATTTCATTGTTGCTTGGAAGTAATGAAGAATAAATTCTGCTTATGCCAGTGTGTATGCCATCTGTCTATTAACCATAAAACAAGTAAGCGATAATCTCTTCCTTTGGTGGTCTTTTGATCTTGGCAGTGCAACTTGGGTTTGATTTCCGTCATCTGGATGCCTGTCTGTATTCTTGCATCAAAGGTGTTTGGCACTGATAGTCTGGTTTGGCTTTGGCAATTAAAATATTGTAGATGTAACTGGGCAAAACATCAAGAAAAATAAGAAAAAAAATACGTACTCTCAGGAAGTCTGTACATAGAGAAGAGTGATAGAGTTAGTATTTCCTTTTGACCCCCTGTGGTTCCAAAGTGTCTGTAGTCATTAATTTCCTTGGTCAGCTACCTGCACAGCTAAAATTTACCTTCTTGCCAGAAAAAGAAAAGAGCAGAGTTATCCGTCCATCTTTATCATTGCAGTTCTTCAGTGCATGTCTATGAAAGGATTTCTTTAGTATCCCTTTTTTTACTTCAATACCAAGATGCTTGCCTGTTAGAGCAATTTCGATTTCATGTGAGAAGTGGACCAGCATAGTGGGGGAGAAGAAAGGAGGGATATGTCAGCATTCTCAGCTGACATTACTGCTATAATGAAACACAGCAGATTGAAACACTATTTCTGTTTAATGTAGTGGAGTAGGAGGGAAAATATTAAGTGTTTGTCTGCATAATGCAGAAGTAGTGTGTTGCAGGGTAGAAGACATATTTTTGTGAGGATATCAGAGTGGAAATATCCAATCGTAGATAAACCTTGGTGATTAATGCCTTTTTTTTCATTAGCCACTTTACAAAAATGTAGTGTGTCCTTCTGGCTGTGACTACTATAGTGAATGTAAATAAGCTTAGAATTTTAAAATAGCTTTTTCAAGGAGTACTTGCTCATCACACTGAGTTTTTCTATTCCATGTTTTCTTATATTTAATTTCTTTTAACATTGTTGATACAGCTCTCCAAGGTGAGCGATGCTTTGTTATAGTGTAAAAGTAAATGACTGTTCTTTATGTCTGGTATCATTTTGGTTGGTTAAATTTCATCAGTTGATAGTCATTCATCATTTAATTTCAGCAGTAGATAGTCAAATTTTATATAAAAGAATTTGAAAAATGGCTAAATAATTTAATGGCACAAAGAATGTGTGCCAGTGAATATTCTTTTTGCCACATCAATATTTGTAGTAAGTGTACGTGTCAGGGATAGTAATTAAAAACCTAGGTTGTTGAAGATACAGTGTTCGTAGCTTGTTCAGCTATTTATGCTCAGTGGTGTGGGCAAATCACATGGAAGCAAATTGTTTAATAGGAAACTGGATATAATTAGGGAATGACTTTTTTTTTTTTTCAAAAATTCATTTTAGCATTCAGAGAATGACTTGCTAAATTATTAACTTTTTAGAGCACCTCTATAAAACTGGTTTTCTTTCGGAAGATAAAGGGATTTGGGTACTGCTTTGCCCAGGATTAGTACTGAGCTGCCTTGTTTGTGTGCCTGTACACAGATACAAAAGGTGGAGCAGCTGGTGACCGGCAGGTGTGTTTTTGAGTGCATGCAGACTCTTTGGGCACTTTAACCTTTAGTTTTAGGTGCCTGCTTCTGAAGTACAGGTGGATTATTGTCCCTCTGCTCAGCTCACTGGCTGCTCCACTGCACATGTATGCCTTGATCTCTAGCAAGGCCTTCTCCTTGCTGTGATTTCTTGTTTCTGCTGAGTAGGTATTAATACTTTATTTTCATAAAAGTTGTGTCTTTTTCATCGTTTTAAGAATCCCTCCAGCCTGCTTCCTTAGGGTTTTATCTGTTTTGTAAACCTAGTGTAATACGCTGATTACTTTCATTGCTGCTTTCCTAATTCTGGAAAAGAGAGGAAACTGATATAACTTATGGAATATAGACTGGAAGAGGTTTCCTTGAATGAGACATTTGACCTCCAGTGTATGAGTCTGATAGTAGACTTGTTGCCAGGGATCAAAAGCAAAGCATGTGTGGGTTTATGTCTTAATGTAAGAGAGCTGACTGAGACAGTGGCGTGGGATTTGTGCTTTGAGACTGCTGTTTATCCAGTGCCTGGTACAATACAGTACAACTGCAATTAATGAGAGAGAGTGTAGCTATTTCTGTGTTAGTTTGAATGGCTCTGTGCATTCATGATGCACTTATGCATTATATATCTTTTAATTCAAGCACTACAATTATTTTTGTTGGTTTTAATTCCACAGTTTATATATTTGCTCACTGAGATCTCCAATTTTATGTTGTGCATAATTGTTCCTACTATAAGAAGAAAGATTTTGATTTTTTGACTTTTGGTTTTAGTTAGTTGTATCACAATGACTTTGAGCACAAAACAGCTTTGTTTTAGTAGATAAATTATTTGAAGGTGACATAATCATCAAGGATGACTTCATTTTGTACAGTTATAACTTTGATCGCAGGTCATGGTTTCTTCTGGGTTGTTATTCAGTGTTCATCTAATTTTAGTTGCTGGGCTATCACCACTGAATTACAGAGTTCTTGTATTTAAAACCTGAACATAGGTTCTTACCTTGAGCTTCTGTTTGTATTAACTATGAGCCCAGTGTATAGAAGTGGAGACATACAATCATACAACTTTATGATTTTCAAATAAATTATAGATAAACCTTTGAATAGAATAATTGTGTAGCAGCAGTACTTGATGCCACAAGTAGGTGCCATATTTTTGTTAATTCTGCTTTGTAGTGTCTCTGCTGAAACTATGAACAGCTCTCTGCTAGTAATCTGTAGAGGAATATAATCCCTACTTTTTTATATTAAATATACTACATGTTTTCTTTTTTAATTGGTGCTGATATAATGATGAAAGAGAAGATAGTGTTACACGTTTGCAAGTGAGGGAAGCCAAAGCAGCATTACGGATAGCACTAATACCTCTCCTCTACCCCCTCCCCTCTTTTTTTAAAGTCTTTGGTTTTGTTTGATTGTTCATGGATGGTCTGACAATCTAAGGTCTTGATCTTTCACAAACAAAGTTCATATAGCTAGATACCATTGAAGTCTGAGATGATGCTGAGGCTGATCTTCCTGTGGGCTCTCTCACTTTAGATTGTGAAAAATGTTTGACAGCAGGGTTGTCTTACTAAATATATTTGTAGAGCAGGTTATTATTATGAAAAGTTCTAAGAAACTAGATAACCAGCTTTATTTTAATTAAAATTATATTTTAAAACCCCCCATATTTTAAAATACATTCTTCAAAAAGTTCCTTGAAATAATACTTTATTTAAACATTTAGAATCTATGATAACCATCTTTTGTCTGGAGACTGATGATACCATACATAAAGGTGCTTGTTTAACTGAAATTTGGAAGAGACGTTTATAGTTTGCAATGAAAAGGCCTCTTAGGAGTTAAAAATGAGCCAAACAGCCAGTGCTATGACATTTGACAGGCATGATTTGCCCTTAGTGAAGCCAAGTTGGCTGTCACAAATCACCTCCTTATTTTCTGTGTGTCTTAGCATAGTTTCCAGGAGCTTCTGCTCAATCATCTTGGTAGATAGAGTAATGAGACTGGTGGGTTTGTAGTTGTCCAGGTCTTCCTTACTTTCCTTTATAAAAATGGGCTTATGTTCCTGCTTTTCCAACATCACTGGACTGTTGTGACTTCTCAAATATGATGGATCATGACTTAGCCACATCCACCACCAGTTCGCTCAGGAGCCACAGATACATCTAATCAGGTCCCATGCACCTGTGCGCCTTCAGGCTCCGTAGATGGCCTCAAACCTGGCCTTCCCCTACCTTGAGCAATGGTTCTTCATTCTCCCAGTCCCTCCATTTGCCTTTCATGGCTTGAGTGGTGTGACTGGAGCACTTGTCAGTGAAGATTGAGGCAAAAAAAGTTGTTGACTGCCTCAGCCTTCTCTATGTCTTGGATAACCATGTCTCCCTTTCCCATCCAGAGAGAGCCTACATTTTCCCCGTTCTCCCACCCTCTGTAGGATTCCTTTTTGTGTCTGAGTTTGTCCAGGTGTTCCTTGTTCATCCATGCAGGTTTCCTGGCTCTTTTTGCCTGACTTCATCTTTGTTGGGATGCATCACTCTTGAGCTTGGAGGAGGTGGTCCTTGAATATAAAGCAGTTTTCTTGGGCCCCTGTTCCATACAGGTCTTCATGGTACTCCACCATGGTACTCTACCAAGCAGATCCCTAAAATTACTTGAATAGAAGTCAAGTCAAGCAGCTCTAGCAGTTCATCTCTCTTTTTTATAGCTGATTTTTCTTAAGCAAGTTTTATTTGAAAGTAGTAGTTGATTAACCTGTCAGTCCCAAGCTTCACTGGAGTAGCACAAGGGGTGTGGCTGTCTATGGCTGACTGTTCTAATTTCCTGCGCCTCCTTTGATCTGTGCTGGAGCTAATGGAATGAGTATTGGTTTTACCTCCATTTTTGTGTTTCCAAGTCTTTCTTTGTGCCTGTGGATGAATTTGTTTGCTTTGCCAACTCACCCCTTATCAAAGACTTAATTGGCTGCTTCTTTTTACAGGGAATGCAAAGGGCAACCAATGTTACCTACCAAGCTCATCATGTCAGCAGGAATAAGAGAGGCCAAGTGGTAGGAACAAGAAGTGGTTTTCGTGGATGCACAGTCTGGTTAACAGGTACAGCCATGGATTTCTGAGGATCCTACTACATTAGTTAACTGCTTTGAAAAGCTACTTAACTGTAGCTCTTTTTTGTAGCATGCAAAGTTTAATGTTTGTGAAATCTAAGACCTTGATGCAATTTTATTACTATTTTTAGGTAGACTAGCAGGAAATTGCTTTGGGACAAATAGTAATTTGAGAATTACTTTGTTCGGTGCTCTGGGAGGGTTGTTTTTTTGCTACTGTCTGCTTCTTAATTCTGGTTTTCTTTGTGTGTGTTGTTTTGTTTTTTTTCTTTTTTTTTTAAAAATCAATTCTGTCTCTGTATCATCCATTTTATCTATTTAGAAATGAAATGCAACTTTTTTTTGGTAAAACTGTACTTCTGGATCTTTTCTGTAAAAGCCTCTTCTCTTTGGATTTTTCTTGTCTCCTTGGTTTGAAATAATATTTCAACATAAACCTGTGCCATTGGACAGCAGTTGCATGTTTAGGCAATGCATACAGGCAGTTATTTTTTAAGTCAGCTCTGTGGTTTTTTTTTTTTGTAAATACATTCTGGAAGACAATTTTGTTTTGTAACAGTGGGGGAATTGTTTTGTTCTGTCTTTCAAAGCTTTGGAAGCTTTAAAATATTTCCTGTAAAGTTTTTTTTAGTTAAAACTGGTAATTAAAAAAAATAGCAAAATATGTCATTTATTTAATTGGCTTGTAAACCATTCAGAACACTGTTGTATTGCAACATAAAAGATCCTCATGGAGTATTAGAGAGACTTGCTACATTTACATGAAGTAAAATTGATTCCCATTAGTGTTAGTAACCGTGTGTGAAATGTAAAGCAGCCATTGATAACAAACTGCTGAGAGCCGTTCCAAGCAGATTTGATACAGTGGCTTGCTGTCATTTATTTATTTGGGAAAGAATGGAGCCCTTTCTCTCCCTGTTTCCATCACACAGCTCCAGCCTCTCTTTCAATGCTTGAATGATCTGGTGGGCTGCCTTTCTGTTTCTTCTGGTAATTCATTAATCTAATTTTGAAAAAGGTCACGATAAAAATGTTTTCTCAGTTACCTACATGGCAACATTTTCCAGTCAATGTTCTTTTTAAACAAATGTAATCTTAATGCCCAATTTCCTTTTTTTTCCGGAAGGAGGGTGGTGGTAGGATATCAAAAATGTGTGTGGGAAGCTAGGTTATTGAAGATGTTTGAGCAGTAAAGTGAAAGGGTGGAAAGGACTGTAGGCATTGAAGCAAACAATATTAACCCTTGTAGAACTGTGCAAGCATGATTTTCAAAATTATGATAGGCATTAGAATAAAAACTGAAATATTGGTACACTCAAAGATTCTCTCACTTTGTCAGCACTCATGGATTGGGAGTGTACAGAAAGATCTTTCAGGAAAAGCTTTTAATTTTCCAAGTTAACCTTTGTTTGAAAGCTCTATTTTAGTGAGTGTTGAGTCAGAGAGTCCTAGTAAAGAAAACTGAAGAATTTAGCAAAAATATGGGAAAACATTACTTACATGTGTAAAATAATATGCAAATTTTAGAGTGTAAGTTATTTTAAAGACTTGTCAGCTTAAAGAATGTTTTTAAATTCATTAATATATAACCTTAACTTTAGCAATTCATTACATGTTGGAGACCAAATGATGTGTGAAAAGATAGAGCATTTGAGTGAATAGCAAGCTAGATGTAGAGAAAAAAAGGCAGGTCAAAGATTGCATCAGTGAGAACTAAATGATGAAGTTGCTGAAAGCTTCTTTTGGACTGTCGTGCCTATTTTCTATGATGGGGTGTACTTAACTGCTGCCAAAAGAAGACTCTTCTGTTTCCTACCTTGTGTTCCTTCTTTTGCCTTGCACACACTATACCTCTTGCTCAACTCAACACTGAGCTGATTCAACTGGGGAAATCATCAGTGAACTTACCACAGCCTCCCCTCACAACACACACAAAAGGGAGAAAAAGGGGAAAAAGCCCCATGAGTGTGGGGGAGTGAGTTTAACAGACTGAGTTGGCTAATGGGCACCAGAGGAAACAATTCAATGACTCTTTTTCTTTAAGTTATGCCCCAAGCTGTCAAGGTTTCCTTTGCACTTCATGTTTTCTTAGGACACACTTCTTAGCATGGTTGCTTATCCTGTGCCATAGATATCTTGGAAGTAACACCAAGCTGCTGTTGTATGTGGTTTTTTTTTTGTTTCTCTCTGTTCCCTGAAAGTTAGAATAAATCTTAATCACCGCAAATGAAAACATTTTTCTTCACCCAGTAGTGCTTTAATACTTATTTTTTAATACTACCATTACCCATTTTTTCCCCCTCACTCAAATGCCATCTTATGAAGATTTGAGTTTGGGTTCCATTTACTAATTGACTCTTGGTATAAGCAGAAGCATGTGCCCCAAATAAATTGAAACCTAGTCTGCAAAAATTGTTTAAATAAATTTCCAAATGAAAGTGAACAGTGGACTTTCTAGGGTCAGCATAGTTTTGTTGCCAAAGATTCTAAATTAGACCAGAGTTTGATAGTTCAGTTTTCTTGTTGCTAACACATGCCAGTTAGTGGAGCATCACTGCTGTGAGTCCTGAGTGAGTCAGTGATGTCTAATTCAGTGCTGTTATTCTGCAAGGAGTAAGAACAGAGTGCGAGTTTGGCCTGATCCCATTCCTTCTGTTGACTGAAATTCGCTTCAGTGTGACATCTTCCCCTTCTCATATAAATATAACAACTGTGTTTGGTTTCTGAATTAAATTTGCTCAGCTAGTCATAATTGCCAGTAGTACTGGAGAAAGTGCATCAGCTCTATAAGCAGTAGCAGAGCTCTAGGCCAACCTGTTACCTGCTTCAAATTGCACAATTTACTTTTACCTTACTCTCTCTTTAACTGTTGTCTGTGTAGAAGCCACTTGGCTTATATTCCAAGTAAGCTTATCCAGAAGGCATTGTTGCTGATGCCTGTCACTTTGGGATTTTCATAATATGCATGTACTACAACTTGCTTTAACTTGTTCTTGTGTTTATATATTTATATTATTATTGAATATTTTAGGTCTATCTGGTGCTGGGAAGACTACAGTGAGCATGGCACTGGAGGAGTATTTAGTATGCCATGGTATTCCATGCTACACATTGGATGGTGACAATATTCGCCAAGGCCTTAATAAGAATCTGGGTTTCACACCAGAAGATAGAGAAGAAAATGTCCGTCGTATTGCTGAAGTTGCTAAATTGTTTGCAGATGCTGGTTTGGTGTGCATTACTAGTTTCATCTCTCCTTATGCTCAGGTAAGTGTGAAAAACATGGGAAAATGCAAAACCTCATTCAGAATCCTGGTTACAGAAATCCATTTTTGAACTTAGACAGAATCAAATACTTACTTGGTTTTTCTTGGTGATGTTTGTTCTCTATGGAGGTGATTACTCAAAACAAATATTCATTTTGAATAGAAAATGCTTACATTTGTTCTATAACTGGAACTATTCTTCAGTTCATTAGACAGAATTATTACTCTAATATTACAAACAAGCTCAAATGATGTCCCAAGAAGGACTCTTAAAATTGCAGTATCTTGTTTGATCCATATAGATTCCAGTATATGAAGACTAGATGTACACTTAACCTGAAGACTCAGGTAAATTGCTTTTAAAAGCAATTTTTCCTTTAGTGAATGAGTGGTGAGAGCTTTATTTTTACCAAGTGGCTTAAGGGAAAAGAATTTTAATTGCCAGCAGGTTCTTTTTACTTTATTTCATGTTGTTTATACAACATGACATTATATAATACTGAAAATTAATATAAATCTATATTCACATTGTTGTGTGAAGACTGTTTTTGTCTGTGCATAAGAACCTGGAGGGGGGAGACAAAAAGGATGTGGAAACATCCAAGTATCTTGAAGAACAACCCAGGAACTTAAGCTTAGATGTTCCACAGCAGGAGAATGTAATTTCTTTGGTTAGAGTGGTGCGAACACTTCTGATAATTATTTGGGGAACTCAAACTCTACAGTATTACAGAGGTCTCTAGATATGAGAAAAATAACGAGCAAAATAATCAATATTTATTAATAGAGGATTTTAGTGGTTTTTGGAAGGTTTTTTTTTGTTCTGCCAATGGAAGTCACTAATATTGTTCCAATGCTTGGCAAGCCATAAAAATAATACAATAAAATAAAATAATGTAAATAATACAGTATTTTGACTACACAAGCCTTGTCAGATTAAGGAATGTAGGGAAAACTGGTGCTCAGGAGAGAAGGGTGGTTAGATAGAGAGTAGCAGGTAACTCCTGCTCCCAGCTGTACTCAGCTAGGCAGATGTAATTCCTCAGACCTATATGTATAGATATAGAAAACCCTGCATTCTATTGGCTGAGTTTGATTGTGGGTTTTTCTTAGAAGTTTATCTCACATCTTCCTGTCAGCTTTTACCACTTGATGTACTGTAGCCAAAGTGATGTAGCTTGCAGGGCATCAATTAATCAAAACACATTTCTTTTTTCAAACTTTGAAAGCCTGTTTACTTTGTGCTGTCAGCTTCTTTAAAATGAACTTCAAAGGCAAAACCCAGTAAAAATATGTGGGGGTAACCTTTTAGGGTTTTTCTTCTGTTTTCTTTCAGGATCGTAATAACGCCAGACGAATTCACGAAGGGGCAAGTTTGCCTTTTTTTGAAGTATTTGTGGATGCTCCATTGCATGTCTGTGAGCAGAGAGATGTTAAAGGACTCTATAAGAAAGCCAGGGCTGGAGAAATTAAAGGTGAACTTAGATGTAATCACATCCTTTCTGCATAAATGAAACATTTGTATAATTTGACTCCATGTAAGTGGATGTGCACAAGTCTGAGTATATCATCCTTTAAAAGAGCATGGATTCAGGACAGGACTGAGAAGAAAATTGGAATTGACTTCTAACTGATGGAACTGACTAGTTAGGTGTGTAGGACAGTAAAAGGGTAAAAGTGGCTAACCACACACAGAAAAAGCCTTGAGCATGTTAGCGGTTGCAATAGAAACCACTATTGATGATTGAGGATTAATCTGTCTCCTTTGTGTGTCCATTGACCAGTTAAAAAGTGTGATTCCTTCTAAAGTCTTTAAGGAACTGGATTAATGAAACTTGTTCGTTTCTTACACAAAGTAAAACATGGCCACTGTCTACCTGTAAAGACCACTAACACTTCTGAAGATAATGACTTTTACTTTTAAATGTGTTCTATTCATGAGCATTTTTTCCTATTCCCAGCCTCAGGTCAAGATTTAAGTATAACCTGCAATATAAAAGGCTTAGCTTTGCAATCATTCATTGCAAGTATTGTTTCAAGTGCTGCTTTGCTCTGTGGTACATTGTAGTTTGCAGTGTCTGATGATAGATAGCTCTGTATTTAGTAGCAAAGCAGTTTTTTTAAGGTAATCACTTTTGGGCATGGAGTTTGCAGATGCTCTATGAATTCACTTTAATCAGAAGTGATACAAAATTCAGAAAATCTAAGACAGTTTGTATGAATGGATGCTTGATACTTCCAGTACTACAGAATATTTTCTGCAAAGACCAGGAATAAATAAAGCTGAATTAAGATTTGTTCAAATCAAAGCAAGATTGCTTGAGCTGACATAATACAAAGATACAGTTCTGTAAGGAATCCTTATTTGTGCCTATTTGTGCCTATTGTGCCTATTTTGTGAACATCCCTAATATTTTGTTAATTTTACAAGCCCCATGATGGAATTGTGTTCCTGAAGAAGTAGCAGTGAAGTAAAAAGTGCCTGAGTAAGATACTAGTAGGTGTAGCAGTGGCTGTATCTTATGACCTATCTGATATATAAAGGATGAAAA
>VWYI01037228.1:2512-30940 GCA_013399455.1 Anthoscopus minutus | reverse complement strand
TGTCTTTAAATCACTGATGTTTATTGCTTAGTAATGGAAGAAGTTGAGCCTGCCTGACTAAAGGACTTTCTGCACATATTTGAGTGGAACCCGTTCTCCAGGTGGAAATAAGGAACATCCCTAGGATAGACTCCCTGCCAACCCAAAATATTCTAAGACATGGTGCTCCCATTGACAGGGTTCCTTCCTGTCAGGATTTCAGTCTGAACAGAAAACTCCTTTGAAAGATACTCCTCTACTGCAGAGTACTGCCAATGCCCTATGCATAAAATCCCATGAGCCCTGGTTTTATTTTGGACAGCAGTAAGAAAGAGAGGATTGCAGGGGGAAGCAGAGGGGAGTGCCCTCTTTTTCTCTTCCCCTCCCCCCCAAAAAAGTGTAGCTCACTCATCTAGGAGGCAGATGGTCACACCAGGGATCCTTCCCACTTTCTAACTGGCGCTTGGTTTTGGCACTTGGTTTTAGCATACTAATGATTTATTGTTCCCAAAAATAGCTTTACAGACAGGGTCAGTTCTATTTTTGAATTGTACAGCATGTGGAGCAATTAGTTAGTTGCACAAGGCAGTTGGTTTATAATGCAGTATGCCCCTTCTTCATAACTGCCACCTTTCTGATATCCCATTTATATTAGAGGAGTCTATCTTTAAAAATAGTCCCTTACATTAGCATGTAAATGCACTGGGGTTCCCCCCAGATAGCTTTCCACACAGAGACAATTATATTTTTGCTTTGCAGGATGTGTGGACTAATTAGCTATAGAGAAATGAGGCGCTTGGTCTTCACATTTCAAGATCTTACTGCATCAGGTGATTCTGAGACACTTTTAAGGGTAAACTGCTAGGTAAAATTATAGGAGGAGATTGTGCCAGCTCTTGGAGAGATTATCATTCTGCAGAATGAGACATTTTGTATTTCTGTTGTTTCATTATCCCTCAGTGTCTGGATCACTCTGCAGGTCTGAGTGAACACTGCACGTGGGGCTTAGCCAGGTGGGAAACATCCTAGAGCCAGTGGGATTAGTAAGTAGTGTGCTTTAGATTCAGGTACTCGCTCAGATGTCCATGTTATTAGGACCTACCCACTTATTCGTTAACTGTTTTCATGTCAACAACCACACTGATTGACATAAATTAAAAGTTTTCATATTGAATATAAAAATATCTAAACTACTCTCTCAGGAGAGCAGATAAACAACGGGGGAGAAGTTTTCATACATGGTATTTATGACAAGATTTGTCGTTAAAGATTTCTGAGTCAATCTGTAGCTCTGCTAAAAACATGGTGCTAAATCTAGAGATGAATTTAGGGTGACATTTTACGTAATCTTTTTCCTGCAACTAGAAAGACTATAAAAGAAAAAACAGAGAAAATAGTAACTCTACTGTGCTGTCTATAGTATGTTTGACAGAATGGTCATCGCTAAAACCTTGGTCAGGGATATAGATACTACAAAGCTTTATTGATTTGAGTATAGTGAAAAAACACATTGTAGTGGATATTAGCAGTGGTTTCTGAAATACTGGGGACTAGGTTTATTTTTGGGGTTTAGTTAGTATATTTTTAAAGTGAGGAATGCTCCATTCATCTGTCCACTTATTTATTTTTCTAGTACCCTCTCATATGTTACATGGAGAGCAGAGAGGAGATGAGAAATAACAATGCCAGCAGGGAATGAATGAAAATTATAGACTTGAAGCCACCCTAACAAAAAGGTGCCTGCTCTAGCCTGTATTGTGGGTTTGGAGACTAAGTGATTGTATGGTTTTTTTGCACCAAGGGAGAAAATCACACTTGTTCTTGATATCTAATAATGATACCACACAGTATGCACAGTCTGAAGTCAAGCAGAGAAAAAATATAGGTTTCTTGCTTCCCAAAGGGACTGATGTGATTTATTTGCTTTTTGGAAACATCTTTAAGAATGGATTCAGATTGTGGAATCATTTTAGAATACTCCAGAATCTACACAGTAAATGTTTCTGTAGTCTCAGCCAGCACTGGGACATGGCTTACACTGTTCTTGCTGAAAGTTTGGCTACTTGTAAACTGCAACCCCAAATGTGTGAGGATTTTCATGTTATTAATAAAAAGAAAATTGGCATAAGAGTCTGTGAAGAGGGGACACAATAGAAATGCTTTTAGGAAAACTTTTGCAGTTTAGTTTTGCAGAAGAGTCTTTTCTGATCATGCATGTGAACTAGATGTATATATATACAATATATACAGACTACACACACTGTTATAGGAGGTGCTGCTCCTAGGTGAGGGAAAGAGGGGAGACTGTAGGTAGAGGCTTAGCTCTGCCAACACTGGACATAGGTACTGTCACTGCTAGCATGTTACCTTCTGGGCTACTAAATGAAGTTCTTCTGTGGGCTTTTGAGCAGGGTGAGAAAAAAACCAAAAAAAACCCTGGTTCTTTTTCTTCTCAGGTGAAATGTCAAAATTATTGCCAGTGCAGTTGTTTGGTGAAGCAGTAACTAAGCTAGTTCAATAATTTACGGATTAATTATTTACCTAATGAATTTACAACTTCTATTTTCTAATCAAAAGTTAAATGCTTGCATAACACTAAAAATGTAATTTCTATCCATGTCAAGTATGGAAAATGTGATTTTTTAAAATAAATTTATGCAAAACCAGAAATGAGTTTGTTAGTTTCAACAAAACCCTGGAAAGTTAGAAATTGTATCTTACATCATTCTGGGTTTTTCTGGAATGTGCCTCCAACTAATATGCAAGTTTAAAATTATACAGGAGTTTAAAAGTTATACAGGAGAGGTTGTCCAATGAATTTTTATGTCTTTATGTGAGAAAATTAGCAAGTGTTAATTGAAAACTGAAAATTCTGTAATGTTTCAAATCCTGTTTGGTAACAATTTTTGTTTTGCTGTCAGCAATGCCTTTGCTTTAGTCAGTAGAAAAGGTTAGCCTGGGATATAGCTTAGGTTAGCCTAGGATGTTGCTGAGTTTATCACAAATCCATTCCTCCCCCAAATACCTGAACATGTGAGTTTTCCTTTGTGAATTTCACATTAGATCCCTTTGGCTTCTTACTTCAGGATGTGCATTTTATCTCGATCTTTGCTGCAAAACACTCACAGTACCTGTCCTCTGTGAATACAAACCCTTTAATAGATTAGAACAACAGATAGAAGACCACATATATCATGGATTGTAATGGATGTACATTAGTCAAAATAGAAATGCTTTAATCATAATTTGAAATAACTTTAAACAAATTCTTGCACTTTCACTGATAATAATCTTAAACCAATCCCAAGCAGTGGCATCTACATCCTGGGAAATTATTGGGAAAGATTACTATTTAATCAGCATATAAATAAGATGCTCTCAGACATCATTTACCTTATTTAAATATTGGTGAGCAAATGTGGATAAGAAACTCTTCAGATTGACTAGGGACAGTAATTTTGGTGAAATTCAATTAACTCATGTTTTTGGTTGAAAATGTATCTCTATTTATGGACAGCATTGCATCCTTTAACGTTTTATTGGTAGGACAGGACTAACAGCATGACAACTCGATGATCTGATTAACATAATCTATTGCACTAACTCAAAATTCACTTGCAATTTGGAGGAGACAAAATATCTAATTTATTAAAGGAATAGGTGCAGGCTACTTTTTTATTTCAAATTCTGGTGTCTCAGCTCTTGATGTCTCTTTCCAGAGTGATATGAATTTATCATATCCAAGATTAGTTAGAAAAACACCAATCTCTGGTAGGTGTCTTGAGGATGGCAGATGGTCATGTCTTTGTATCAATGAAACAAATGAACATGCTGTGTATTTTTAGTGATGTAAATTGAAAAAAAGCATATCCTGATTCTCAGGGAAAATGTGAACTTGAAGGATAGTTAGGTTGTGGTATTGGGAAATCCATTTTTAATTAAAACTATTTTTTATAGAGATCTTGTCATAAGTTATTTCAGGAAAAAAATCCAAGAGATATCTATATGAATATAATTCTGGAGCCAAGCATAAGATATTCTTTCATACCTCCCACAGCAGAAAGGCAGTGTCTCTGTGAATGTGCACATATCTCTGCTCCTCGCATTAGTTACATGTAAATGTATTATCTCTAGATGTAGCTGTATCAATGCATGATGCAGCTGCCTCTCAAGGGCTGGTCCAGTAGAAGGGCAGTAGATTCCTGAGGCCTGGCCTTCTACAAATTGAGACTAACTCTGGAGCTTTGTTGTTTACTGTTTGTGATGCTGTTTAATTCCCTGGTGCCCAACACACTCATTAATTCTCTCTGTGCAGTCTTTCCCCCTGTTGTGAGAAGCAGTGCAGTCTTTATGTAGCCCAGCACATGCCCCTTTCTCCAGAAATCCCCATCCATGTTGCCCATTTCAGTCCCTCAAGGCAGAAAGTCTCAGATTTCCCTTCCCTTTTTTGGGGGAGGATTTTCCCCCACCCCACTAAGTAGCCTCCTTTTGCTACTCCATGTTCTTAAGCCATTGTATTGCACATTGATGAGCCTCTGGATGGGAACAGTTGCCCTCAGCTTTCAAGGTCTATCATCCAGAAGCTCACTCTCCAAATCACAACATGCTGGAAGAGTGTGAGACAAATACTAAGATATAGCAAGAGACTGACATTTATTTCAGAGCCTTTCAGCTGTGGATAAGAATGAACTGGTTTGTGACTCACTGACTAGGATATGTGAGGGTATGTGGTCATATCTGTTCAGAGAAGCAGATACCACGTTGTTTCAATACAGAACTCTAGACTTTTTTTTTAATTCTTGCCATATAATGTGTCTATGCATAGCATAAAAGTTATTGCACTTGCTTATTAAAATGTCATTAAATTTGAGTTAATAACAGGCAAATAAGAATGTAGGGTCAAGATATGTTCTTTGTTTGCATTTCTGTAATTTGCAGCAGAATTTTACCCATCATTTTAAATTCAACCAAATGAAAAGCATATGGTAGGCTGTACTTAAAACAAAATCAATGCAAACAAAACCAAGAATATTAGCAATGGTTCATCTGAAGGATCAAAAAACTGGATCTGTAGTATAATTACACAGCACAACATTGCAGCTGAATTGTCTTAAAGTGTACATCTACCTCTTGGGCTCTAAATACAATTAATTATTATGAGAAATAACTTCCATAGGAACTGCTTTTCTTTTGATCAGGAAAAAAAATTAAAACATGTGGGTGTAAACTTCAGAGAAAGGTCATAGGTTAATGGAGTTCGTAAATAGAGCAGCAAGGGAATCTAAACTTTAATTACTATAATGTAAATTACCTTAGAGAGCCCAAATTAGTGATCACTTAGCCTAGCCACTCCACCTTCCCAGTAGGTTCTGCTCACTTTGGGGGCTTAACCCAAATTCCCTAAATTCCATCCAGACTGCTGAGATTGTGAACAATTTGCATAGTTGCAGCTTCTTCTCCAGGAACTTTAGGATATCTTTTTTCTTCCAAATCCCTTCCTGCTAGTTTAGTGCAACTAAAGCATCATTACTTACTAACTTCTGTTTTAAACAACATGTATAAAGAAAATGACAAAATCAACTGCATTGACTCATCCTAGAGAGAAATACTGCCATACAGATGAGAAGAATATGAGGACAGGCTGGGTATGGCTTTGCAGTTCACATTCCTGAACTGTAATTGTTCTGTGGATTCTCTTAATTTTTAATGGCAGGCCTGAGTGCGTTAGAATTTACTATTCAAATAAATGTATTTAACAATTTGTACATCAGAAACAACTTAAATACCTTCCAAGTTCTCAATTCAATGATAAAGTGGAAGTTGAAACACCCATTTTGAATAATCACTTTGAGGATCAACATAAAAGTGTTGTGTTCCCACCATCATGGCTGTGAATTTTCTGGCTGAACAGATGCAGTGTGACAAGACCTGGGTTAAAGAAGCTTTTTTCTGTGTTTGAACTTATTCGGTTTTTCTCATAATTTTAGAAAGTCCTTGTATTTCAAATATAATAAGCAGTTTTTCCCCAACAAGTCTTAAATTATGTGAGCAAATGTAAAAAAAAAATGAAGTTTGACAAGATCTATGAGGCTCCCATTCTAGGATTCAGCATTTCAGAGGAGGAATGGTGCCTCTTTTTATTAACATTTTAAGTGGGGATTAATCTTTGCTAAGAGGTAACTGTGTAGTGATTTATGGTTTATGGGTGCTTCTGTTGAGAAGCAAACAACAATATCTGTGTTTGTAATTAAGATGTCTTTAAAGTTTTGGTGACCCAGCTCTGGTATCCTGATGCCTGGTTTGATTTGTCCTGTGAGTGGTGCAAAAGGGGCTGCAGAGAAACACTCCAACAATGCCTATGCATAGAAGACAAAAAGAAAGAATTAATTTATGGAAGTGTAGCCTTTTTGCTTTGAACTGCACAAAATGTACTGATTAATGAAAAATCATTAATAATTTCCAGTCAAATAAAAGCATTCCCACTCCACAGTTAGAAAGTTTTAGAAGCAGAGATTTAGAAAAGAGAAATATTCAAATAAATAACAATAATAAAAAAGCTTTAATATATCTATAAAAGTAATTGCCTTGCTTTTAAAATATTAGAATAACACTTGGAAGATGTGGATTTGATTCTTGCCATTTTCTGTGAGACTGCCTATGAGACCACTGTCAGTGATTATGTCATCCATCTAAAAACAAAACAAAACAGTCTATACTGATTACAAGATCTCCAGGAAAAGAGACTTGGACTGTGTTTTACAGTGCCCAGCACAGTATAATTTCAATGGACAGCAGATATTTTAAGTTCAGCTGAAAATATATTTAATGATCAATGTGTTAAAAAAAAGTTTAAAAAAAATTGACCCTTAATAGTGAAAATTTTAGGTAAGAGTGTTACTTTCAGATTCTAGTTCTTAATAGGTTTGTTCTGTTCATAAAACACCTGCAACAGAATCTTATGTACTGTACAACTCCCTAGACACAAATTGCCCTCTCCCAAGTGGCCGAGCATGACCTTACTATCTGGCCGAGAGGAGCATCCTTCCAGGAGAGGGAGCTGCTCAGCCGAGGGACTCCAGGCCTGGCTGCTCCAATTTGATCCTGCTTTGGGGATGGGAATTGCAACATGTTCTAAACTTACCCTGCTTTATCCATGGCCACCACATTGCAGCCTCTCAGGAGCAAAGGTGCCACAGGAAGTCCTAAATGGAGGCTGTGAAACAGCCAGGACAGCCTTGGAAAGGCAGCGCAGAGGAGACAGATCCTAGGAGTGTCTGGGAAGCATCTCCAATACTCCTGTGTCTGTCACTTCCCTGGGACATACCAATGTGAGGCTGCTGGGCATAAAGAGGGATTAACGGAGTTAGTGAAAAATCAAGCAGGAAATGCCAGGGCTAAGAGAGATCTCCAGAACACTACCAATAATTTCTCTAATAGAATTTTTCTCTTCTATAATAAATGCATATTTATAAAGGTAATAAAACAGTAGTTGATTTATTTTAAGCACAGAATGAAAGAGTCTAAGTTATGCAACATATTTGCTGTATATCATTGTACTTCCAGAATGTGGTCTGTCGTAGACAAGAAATAGTGTCTTTGCATGGACCAGGACAAAATGTGCAATATTGAATTGAGCTGTGCTGATCTGGTCAGCTTCCAGCCAGGAAAATGGTACACAAGCTGTTGTGGTAGTTTTACTTAATTAGTTCTGCCTTTTCCTTATTGTGACCATACTGATGCTGCTTTCTGTTAAGACAGGATCATAATTATCAGTTTTTGAGGTAGAACATGAGCATTTTGCCTGATTCTTTAAAACTCCTCTAAGGAATAATATTCCCCCTCAGCAGGCACATGTTGTTGGTCCTACTGAATCTGACATATGGGGTTGTCATTCTTGTGCTTAGCTAGCATTGATCTTTTCAGCATTGTTAATGAGGACTGTGTATCTTTACTCACAGTCCTGTCTTCTCTCCATAACTGAATCTGTGAAGTCCATATCTGGTACAAATACAAAGGTTGTATTTAGTATTCTATTTTTCATCACCAGAATTTAGAAGAGCTTGTTACTGCACTTTGCATGGCCAAGCTCTGTTACCGTGTGCTGCTCTCACTCAGATCAAATGTAAAGATACGTTTGCTGTTGACCTCATTTAAAAGCTCTCTAGAGGGAAAGTCTGAAAAAGTTGATACAGTTTGACATGGTTATTCATTATGCATGGGAAGTGCATTGCTTTATTTTCATTAATTTTACATAGAAATGAGATAGCACAACATGCTTTTCTCATTTTTGGGAACTTCACAAACCTTATGTTGTTATGTTCTCTTCACAGAACCACTTACAGACAGGCAAATCCAAAAGCATTCTGTATTCTCCAGCTAACCAACCCATATTTAAAGAGGATGGGATTGTCCTTGTGTTAAATGTTGGCATTCTGTTAGTTCTCCTGCATGATATTTTTCCTGGTTCTGCAGAATGACTGGCACTGATGAAAAAAAATTCAGGTGTGATAAAACCAGAAAATATTCCCTTGGTATACCATTGAAAATTGTAACTTATCACCATGATGTAAATGTTGGAATATGAGAACCAAGGTACAGAAGTCTAGTTGTAGCTGTGCTGAACTATCAGTATCGTTCACAAAAAAAGACTGCAGCTCAAATACAGCCTGATTGTTGAGTTTCTAAATAGAACTGAGGATTCCTACACTGCACCTTTTGCATTAAAACCAAGTGTCTTTCTTTCTATTTTTTCTGACTGGAAGAGATGTAAGTGAAAGGTCAGTATGTCAAATTTAGGAATGACATTTTATAATCATAAAATATAGTAGAACATCATTCATTCATGAAATGTATGCTGCTATTTTAAGGGCATGCAACTAAATTCAGAAAAATCTTGGGAACTCTTCAGACAAATGTGATGATTTATATACTGGTGAGAACATGAATATTTTTTTTCTACCTCCTTCTAGAGCAGAATAATAAAAAACATAACTTTGTCTTATGAAGATAATCAATATTAAAGATACTTTAAATACTTGCATTCAAGCTCAAATCTATTCACAATGACCTTAGTTGCAAGGTTTTATGCATTCAGTGAGCCCAAAGGACTGCAAAGGTCTGCAAATGATGTGCAGCTCCTTTCTGATCTGCTTCCATTCCTCTGTGCAGTTTCCAAACTTCCTTACTCACACCCTGCAAATGCCGTTGTGAATCAAATTCTGTTGTTTTTTAATTTTCAGAATGACTGATTTTTCTTTATAGCATACATTATATTAGCTGCAATCCTAGCAGTCCTAGAAAAAATTACTTCTGGCCCTAAAACTTATTTAAGATCTAGTGGTTTGGCCACAAAATTAGGTACCAGAAACTCCCTTGTAAATCCATAACAATTGCCACTTGTTTCACCCAAAGCAAGCAACTCCTTAAAACTGCTTGTGGTGTGAGTTCTTTATATGTAGCATGGTGATAATACCTCTTGCCTCTTAGAAGTGTAACAGAAATTATTTAAAGTCCATGATCCTGAATGACCTAGAAGTACTAAATGTTGTCATCTAAGTATAACTAGTCCTGATTATGGAATATTTGGTTGTTTACAATATTCTTTGAAGAAGGCTTATGCATGCATTAACATCAAATTAAATGTAGGTAATCACTTCTGTGCTGTATTTACTAAAGATAGACATCCAGCCCTCACTTAGCCCTCTGTGATCCTCTTGATTGTTTTGTGATTTACTTTGAGTTTAAAATAGGGTAGGTTTGAACCCAAAATGTTCACTTCTAATGCAATTTAGGTTTTTGACATCAATGGGGATTTTGCTCCACACCTCTGCCTTGCAATACCTCACATTAATTCCATGCAGAGACTGGAAAACCCAAGTAAGCGGAACGTAAGTGGAATGTGTGGAGTATGTTTTGCATAGCAGTTATTCCCAATACTGCATAACCAAAGTACAGCAGAAAAAGAGAAATGATTACTGGCACTTCACATGCTTGCTCAGATAAATAAGGGGGTTGGCAAGAGGAATATTCCTTATATGTATGTATATTAAAAAGAGGAAGTAAAGCTCTTTCTCAGTTGAAGACAGTAGGTCCTGGTTTTCACATCATATCCGGTTAGAACATAGTTTCCCATGTGAGTGTTGTGCCAAAAGACAAAAGGAAATGCAGCTATAGGCTTTTCTCTGTTCCAGCCACCCAGCCATCCCGAGTCCCAAGTGGTGATAGAAGCTGTTCTTTTTCCTTCCTACTTAATCCAGCCCTGAGCTGGATTAGCAATGGCGCGTTCCTTTGTCAAAGTGCAAGCTTAGGCTGGATAGCCATGGGAATCCTGCCCTAAGTACCCTCACTTGACACACATACACGGTCTCTTGGCTGCCTAAGACCCCTGCCCGTCTGTTGGTGTGGCACTGTGCCCACTTCCCCAGCTCCCTGGCATTCCAGGGAGTCATCACTGCCAGCTGAATGTGAGGTTCCATGGGCAGCTGACAGCACTGCTGCCTGCTCTGCTCTGGGCACAGCTTGCTTTGTGTGGCACAGGTGGATTTGGTCTTGCACCACTTTGAGTTGTATAGGCAACTAGTCTGATTGAAGCTGGGGCAGCCTTACCATGACCTGACTAGAAACAGATCTGAAAAATGTCTCTGCACTGGAGGACAGACAGGGAAGAAAAGGAAGTCTGCCAGTGGGTACTGAGTCCAACACTTTACTGTGTAAGCGCTTCAAAGATGGCATAGGAATTTCTGCACATAAACAGCAATTCATGACAACTGATGAAGCAAGGAAGAGCTCTGTCTCACCATGGTGATTCCAGGGGAGTTCAGGGCATGTTTTACTTAGTATTTTGCACAATATTTGAGTCATATGTTGATTCATCTCCCTAAAAATAAAAGTATCTGACTTCTTAACCTGCTCACACTTTTTGCTTTATGCCTTTGCAAATATTTCACATCCCAACCCACGTATATGCATCCATGCTGACAGATTATTCTGTGTTTGAGTGTATTCATAGCTTGAGAGTTTCTATACCTTCCCCATATCTGCTTCTCTCAAAACTTAGCAGTAATGAGGTTCTGATTGTAGAAGAACTGACATGAAGAATTAAGAAACTGTGAAGGGTAGCTTTCTACTCTATTTCTTTATAAAAGGCATTGGAAGTATTTTAGATCTTTGGAAATATTTGGTTTTGGTTTTTGTTTTTGTTCTTGTTTTTTGGGTTGAGTAACAAGGAATTCCTCTTTTAAGAAAGTTAAATGATAGAATCCTCTCAGAAATTAAATACCAATGCCAGTTAATTCCAGTAGAAAGAACTCCATATTGCTTATACCAGTTTATACTTTTATCTGACAAAGTGAGTAACACATGGAGAAAATTGGGCCTTGTGTGTTGCAGGGTAAAAGGCACAGTGGGAACTGAACTGGGCTGAAAGTCAACTAGGGCTCTTTTATTGCCTCTGCTGTTGAACTACTTTATGACCCTTAGCAAGTCACTCAACTTCTCTGTGCCTTGGTTTTCTTTTGGTATTAATTAACTAAATTGTAAATGATTTGTCAACAAGACTTCTACACTGATCTTGGCTTGGCCTTCAGGTGCTAATGGATCAAAAGTAATAATGTTGAAAACTTCATAACCAATCCTTCATTTAGCCAAAGGCATTCTTACCTTTTTGGGAAAGTACTCATTTACTTGCATAAAAACAGGGTTCTGTAATAAAGGGAGAACATCACAGCACATATTCTATATTGTCACTCATCTGTTTATCCTTCTATTCCGTGTTCATATAGAAGCAAAGTATTTTAGATCTTGAAAAACAAAGAGTATAGAAAAAAAGAAAAAAAAATTTCTTCTAGCCATTATAGTTTTACAATTTCCTTCATGCCTTGAAATGAAAACCAGCTCTTTTAGCTAGTATACGTAGCTGTATGTGTATATGTTATAATGAGTACATGATAAACAAATAACAAGAAATGTTTCATGTGTGCTTGTAATTAGATATTAACTTTTCATGGTTTCACTGTTCTGTACATGGCTCTTCTGGAAATAGCCAGTGATATCTGGAAGCCTTAAAGCAGACATCCCCTTTGGTGAGAGGCACAAATGCAGCTGCAGCTCGTGCAGTGAATGTAGGTCAGCTCCCGCAGAAGGAGATCTGTGCCTGCGCTGCGCCTGCGCCCGGCCGGCTCCCACCAACTCTCTGTGTTGCCAGCACAACTTCTTTGGCTCCTCTTCAGTTAATTATACATCTTTTCCCTTGACTGCATGATGTGTCTGAGCTGCCTATGGAGTATTGTTCTCCATTCTACGTGCAGGTGCTTGACAAAAGCATTTCTGCTTTTGGAAATTTAGGATTTTACCAATTAGAACAGATATAATGTTGTATTGTTTTCTCCTCCCCCACTCTGAATGTCTCCCTAGTGTTGTTTTTTTTTAGTAACATAGGTGTTTCAAAGCTTTCTGAAATTAACACAAATAGAAAATTAATTATAAGGATGGTGCAAAAGCTTTTCGTATCACCAGTCAGATATGAAAAGATTTAAGAATGAATGTGATAAAATTCCTGTAACTTTTCATACAACATTCTTGAAGGGGGTAGATATCTTGCAAAGAATTTTAGAAAAGTCAGTCTTTGCTTTAACATAAAGAATTTAGTAGATCTATTTTATATTATTTTAGGTTTTTTTCCAGCTTTGAAAATTCTGAGGATTGCTTATTTATTGATCTCTAATTCCAGCTCAAACTGTAAGATTTCCCATTTACTCTTACTCTTTGTTCCTTTCAAACGTTATTGAGAAGCTTCTTCCATCCAGTGGGCACAAGCAGTGTTTATCCTGTCCCTCTTTCTCCCATGTGTGACCACAGTTTAGCAATAGCTATGACAATTTTTGTCCCTGAAAGGAGAGGCCTAGTTGAGAGTATGGTAGAACAGATATTTTGTTTTCTGCTCCCTCTATGGCCAGAAAAAGGTGATTATTGGATCAAAATACTTGTGTATGTGCATGTATACATATACATACACTTTTAAAAAAACCACAAAAACACACATATATTTATATAGAAGAATTACCCTTGAAGGGTTCCTGGTTTAAATATGAAAAAATTAAGAAAAATGAAAAGTGTCTTCTCTGAAGGGGAAGACAGAAACAAATCTTTCATTCTGCATCACAACCAAATACATACAATGCACAAATCCCTAAATATACTGGTGGGGGGAGGGAGGAAGTAAACCTCCTGTCACTGTGCACTTTTGGAAAAAAGTGAGCTTACTTAGCATAATTGGAGAAACACTGCAGCATTCTCTGACTTCCACACTTGAGGGAGAATCAGATTAACCATTTACATTAAATTACAGTGTACACTCGAATTAGAGTGCTTCAAATCCATTGTTATGCAATTTGTGGAACTACTGCAGTACCCTAAATGCTGCTGCTGCCTCAGAATTACAGGTGTGGGCAGTGTCCAACACAGTCTCACAGTCTCCAGTGAGAAAGGGCAATTCTTGAGGAGATAACTCTGAGTACCTCAGAGATCCATACTTTAGAGAGGACCTTGTGTCAGAATCAATACACTGTATTGAGATTTTATTTCTAGGTACTATCTGATGGAGAAAATCTGCTCTGATAATATATTAGCTAAAGATTCTTTACAGATAATATTCAGTGTTTTTCAGAGTCTGTGTGTGTGTGTGTATAAAAATGTTTGTTGCCAGGGGGTCACAACTTTTACGCATTATTAAGATGCCAGAACTTTGCAATACACTGAGCACTCTGTGTAGCTGTGAGCACTTGTAGATCTTTCTTACTTACTTTTGGGAACTTAAACATCCAGGCAATTCATGGAAGTGTGAAGGGGATGTCCTGGCAAGCTAAATAAGCTAGATCAGTCCCCTCTGATGGGCCCCCTTTTAAAAGGTTATACAAAAGAACTGTTTTGTTTGAGTGAATTGCTTACTACTTGGTGAAAATCATATATTAATGAGTCCCAGATCAATACTCTTGAGGCTGCAAAAGGAACAAAGAAAACTTCAACCCAACATAAAAGATAGATCAGAAGCTATATTTTAGCAAAAATGTCTCTTAAGTGCTGTTGTCTGACACTATGAACTCCAATCAATGTGTCAGTATTTTGGAATTTGAAAGGAAATAGGGATCAGACCTGACAATCCAGAGCTGAAATTTGATGCTCTGGTCTTTTTGATAAACTGACAGGCAGTGAAAATTGCACACGTCTGCAGGGAATCAGGAGAAAAAGAGAGACAGTTTTGTGGAAAGTCTGCTTATGATTCACAAAGACATGCATTTTATCAAAATGGATTGCTGCTGCAGTGTGTGGCAGGTTGCTTTCCTTTTTGAATGGAAGCTTTTGCTGGTTGTAAACTGGTAGGTTTTGTACACATCTACAATATAATCTGACTTCTGTTGGTTTACAATTTCATTTCAATTGCTCTCCCATTCCTGCAAATGAAGCAAACTTGTTAAAAATGAGTAATCACAAAAGAATTAGAAACTGCCCCAAAGGACTTTTTTCTTAAATATATGTTGAAATTTAACAAAATTTTAAAAACTCTTGTCACTAGTTTAAAATGACTGAAAAGAATTTTTCATGTTTCATTTTCCTAAGAATTAAATCCTTTGGATTTATGTAACACTTTTCATCTGAGTCTCTTAAACCATGCTGTAAATGCTTAGTCTTAAAATATCTTAATCACACAGACAAATACCATTATACCCATACTGCAGGCTGGTAGAATGAAAAACTGCAGGATTGGGTGACCAGCCTGAGATCACATGGAAACCAGGAATTTATGTGGGAACAGAACCCAGGACTCCTGACTCTCAGGAGTCCTGAGTTCAGGATGGCATTCAACATGGTACATACATTTTACCACTTTTAAAATACCGGAACCAAATCCTGAATCCTGCATAAAAACATGCTTAAATGTGCTTTGTATGAGGGAACAAAGAAGTTGCCTTGTGGGACAGGTTTACTGAGCCACTAAGTTCAGTGTTCTCTCTCTGGGATCATCTAATATTCACAAATGCTTCACTCATTCCATGGTGGTTTTTGTGGTTAATTCATGCTTGGAATACAGAGATTAACCCCCCTTTCTTAAATTCCCCACCCCGTTAACTATTATAACTCAATTTTGTTTTAGACATATAAACAAGTTTTGTGCATTTAGGCAGTGTGAACTGGAAGCTGAACTCCTTTGTTTTGCTAGAATCTTTGACCTTTAAAACGCTGCTCTTTGTAGTTTATTTAAAATTTGAGAAGATGCTTGGCTCTGTTGCTTTTTAAAACCTTTACAGAGGTTACTAAAATGACTACCTAAAAACTCTTTTATGCCATTTTAGCTTTAGTATATAGACTTAAAAGAGAGTAAATACCACTACTTTTCTTCCTGAGGAAAGTGTTACGTTGTTAGGTAAGAAAAGTTCTCAGAATTTAGTCACATGTGTCCCTGTGGTTCTGGAGACATTATTAATATCAAAGAGAACTCTCAACTCTGAAAACCTGCTTTCACAAACTTGAAGAGGGTAGCTAGACAGACTAGAAAGTTTTGCTTCATTGTTTTATTGGGCATTTCTTAAGTTTGAGTGTTGTGTCATCTCGAGATGACTGTACAGCTGTGGGGACAGAAAGCAAGGGTGGAGCTGCAAGGAACTGCTGTGGTGGAATGTGGAGAGGACAGGGTCCTTAAAGGGCTGTAGTTTGTCAGAACTCATCCACCCAAATATGTTCAGTCTAACTAAAAACTGATACAACTGTGATTTGATATCTTCAAATATCAAAACCCCTTCTGATCTCTTCATCACTGAGAAAAGATGTTGCTGCACCCCATGACTTTGGTAAAAAGGAAAAAATAACCATCTTCCCTTAAATGACTTTACTATACCATAGGCAAAAGCATCCAGTCCAAGCTGCTGCTGCTTTATCTTGGTTGTACACAGCAGTAGACAAAGTGAGTCTGACCATATCAACTCCTAGAAATTCAAGGCTTTATGTTCATGGATCCCCTACATAAATCAAGTGTGGTTGTGTCTGAAATAATTCTCTGCCAAGGCTAATACAGCTGTTTCACTCATCTCAGGCAGTAAAGCAGGGTATCATTGTTCATGCAGCTGGGAACCTTTTGCTTTCTGGGCTCACTCTCTTTCAAGCATTGTGGAGCATAATCTAACCAGCATGTTATGTTCCATACAGGCCACTTATGTAGGAGAATCAATAAGAGAAAAGTGAGCTCTGTGTTATCAAACAGGGAGGAGTGTCACCTGGTTTCTTACCACTATCTCATTGCATACTGATATTTCATTGGAGATAAAATCCACCTACGTTCATTGTGAGCCAGGGAAAACACCACTACTGCTATTATTAATATTACTACTTAAAGAAATGAAAGGTTGTTTGGCATGGTGTCTTTTCCTCTTAATGTATATTTTCACCTTGGGGAATGGCTGATTGATTCATCTAGGGCAAAATATAACCCAGAATATATTAAACATGGTAAGTCGTATTCAAACTGGTAGCAAATGTAAATTTTTAGCTCTTTATTGGAGGATAAAGAATTATTCACTTTCAGTTTTCTTTTTACAGATAGATTTAAAAGGTTTCCTGTTTAAAAAGGATCTGCTGTTTATGGCTATTGATTTTTCCAATGTGCTTTTAGCTGTGCCCATCCTCTGCCTTGTTCTAGTTTATTAAAAAAAGAAAAAAAAATCCTGAATGGATATGCAGAAATTTTGTCCCTTGTTATCCAAGCCTGAGTATTCTTACTTCAATAATTTTCAAGTATTTTTTTGAACCCATTTTTGATGACAATTTGACTCTGCATTAGTTGATTAGATACTAACATGCTTTTGCTTTAATTTTGGCCAGCCTGACAAGTGAAAAATAGATGTAATGTGACAAAATGCTGAATATAAATTCTGTTAGCATTTGCTCCAAAGAGAAAGAGAAAAGGTGAGGGATGGGGAGGAGCTAAAGAAAGAACAGGGAGTTAGAGGAGACTGGAAAAGGAAGAATGATAGCTACACTTAAAAACATCAAGCCTAAAGGAGAGTGCTAACTCGGTTAGTCAGTTGTTAGAAGCCAACAAGTCAGTCTGCTCCCTCTCTGGCTATAGATGTCATAAAAACACTTGCAGAAGTGTACTACAATTTCAAATTGGTAAGTAAATAAAAGCAGTAAAGAGGCACATTTGTGGTGCCATGTTCAGGTACATTGTAAAATCAACCTGATTCTTGTATTAACTGCAAAGTGTACCAATACTTGACAAAAGAAGATTATAGAAAAAAATTAATCTAAAATGCCCAGCTAACTTCTGAGTGGTTGCAGACTTCTGAGGCCTGCAGCACATTCTGCTTTAAAGGCTCTCTCAGTTTTGTTAATCACATAACTGAGGGAGGTGATCTTTTAATTCTGTCACCTTATTTTGGTGGGATGCTTTTTGCTCATATAGGAAACTGACTCAGCTAGATATCTTTGTTAAAATGTTGTACATATTAAGACCTATTTATTTGATAGGAGACAAACAGAAAATATCTTCTGACTGTTTCTATCAAAAGAAGCTTGTGAAAGGTTGGTCCCTGTCAGAATTCAACATAACAGATACCTAGGGTGAGGCTGCACTCCAGCACTCTCTCTGTGATTGCCAACATCTGTTGTGGTTTCCAGACTTGTCCAATGAGATTTGCTAATCCAGTTGTGTGTTTGACACCATGCTGCTGGATACAGCTCTCTGGAGCATGTTACATCCAATATAGTTAGCCCTCAGGGACAGTCTCATGGCCACACTTCCCCATACAGCCTGTGCTGTACTGTGGAAATGACACAGATAAATAGATTAAGTTGAATGAAAACTCAGGTGCTGTATTTGCATCAGTAAATACAGACCTCAGCTACAAAGTAGAGAACTGGATTCAGATTTCCACAAAATTCTAGCCTATTCAGATCAAAACTGAGATTAAGATCTTACAGAAATGAAGGGAAGCTTAGCAATATTTTAGAGGGCCTGTTGTCCCAGTTTGCCCATGTTATGAATTTCTTCTTAGGAGCAGTGTTCTGTGGAGTGTGCTCTCCAGTACTCTCTATCACTGAAGATCAAAATTATGATAGATAGCATTTGGAAACTGGAATTGGAGGGTGAAAGTTTTTTTGTCTTTGTGTCTGCTAACAAGTAATGCAGGGAAGTTTAGTGTCTGGAGAATTAGATTTTAGCTTGATGATTCATGCTTTTACTATCCATTCACAGAGTGTGTGGATCTGAACTCAGATAGTTAATGGCCTTGGTGTCATGCTGAAAATAACAAAATTAATGTGTATTATTCCACTTGTAGCCAATGATGATTCCTAAGAATTCAGACTCTTGGTAAGAGTATGTTCCACCACGAATTTCTCAAAGGAACCAGCCAAATTCACATTTTCAGATACTATTAAGGGAAGTGGGATATGAAAATACAGAGGAAAAAAATCTCTCTTATCTTAAATTTTTTTGTCTATATTTTTTCTTTTTATTTCATCACAACTTACTTCAAGGAGTTGAAAACAGAGATATTTATACAAGGAGGGATGTAAATTTTAGGCAATCCTGTATGTTATTTTTTTTAACCAAAATGCCTAAACAGCTGTTTGAAGAGATCATAATGCACGTTGTGACCACATCATATTATAGTTTGGTTTGTATAAGATACACATTTCTTGTAATGCTTTAACATCCTCTTTTTCATTTGAGGTACTCTCATCTTCTCTAACAGCCAGATGTTTAATTTTACTGTTACAGAAATAATCTCTTACAGTGCTGACATCTTCAGAAAAAACTTACAGAAGTGTAATAGGAGTTTTTAACTAAAAGTAAAACTTCATTGCTACCCAACATTTCTGTAAGAGTCAGACAATATACCTTCAAGCCAGCTTCTACCTACCTCTTTTCCAGAGCAGCCCAGCTCACTGTAAGCCTTGCTCCTGCCCTGAAAACAAGTAGAGCACCTGGGACTTGTCATCCTTTGTAGCCACACTTCTGGCCTCCTACGGAAGCTTTCTAAATAAATCTTTCCTTGAGTACTTAACAGATGCCTTTCTTTGCATGCCTCTGTGCAGCTGACCCAGACTTCTGATCATTGTGGATCAGCTGGCCCTCCTGAGCAGGGGCTGCACAAGGTGGACAAGCTGGTGAAATGAAGGTGCCTTCCCCTCTGGACTATTCACCTACAAAAGAACAGATTTTACAAAGTAAAATCTAGTGTGCAGTCACTAGCTGCAATGCTAACTCTTCCAAATCTGACTTTTTAGTAAAACAGTAGGGGGTGAAAATGACTGGGCTAAATTCAGGTGAGCCAGGCCCCTGGAGAACCACGGAGGGGCAAAGGCGAGCGAATCGATACGCGCCGTAGGATAGCAGGGTCTGAAATGGCACGGTAATGGCAGCAGCTGAAGCTCCTATCGATGCAGCATGGGATGCTTTTTGCTCCACTGATGACTCTTCAGTTTCAGAAAATAACGAAAATTCCCTTTCATCATTAAAAATTATCCAGAAGGTGTCTGTGTATCAGGTGCAAATGTTTACAAATCGTTTCAACAGTCATTTCTATAACAGTACTCTCATCCTACCTTACATGCACAGGAAGGTCAGGAACTTATTTAACAACTATGTTTTACTTATGGAGAAAATAGGGAAACAATGGTCTAATCCATTTGGTCTTAATACTGAAATTTACTCCAGAATGTAAAAAAACGTTCTGGCCAATTTAAGTAATGGCTGTGATTATAGCACATAATGTGGTGTGTTCTATACTACATAATATGTTATGAATAGCACGCTGAGGGATTTTTTTAGTGTATGTAAATTACACAGAAGCACAAAGGATGCATCTCTAAACTGTTTTTGTCTAGCTGATTGTAGGTCTAACTGCTACAGGAGGAGGCTGAAAGAGCTTTGTTGAGAGGCATTGATTGATTAATAAAGAGCGCAGCAGCAGCAGACATAACATTGCAGTTATAGATTTTCCATACTTTCTCTTCAGGGCTTGTAAAGATACAGTGGTGATCAGATGATGAGGTTTCCTTTCACCTTGCAGTAAGATGCAACAAATCATGGCCTTCTGCAATGCCACAAAGCAGCTTTTTGCAGAACACTCAGTAAAAGAAAACTCCCCCACAATCACGACTTTACAGTTAGACATTGTCCTTTTCCCTTCTGATCTTCTTAAGGGAGAGATTCTTCAAATAATAATTTAAAGTAATGCCCCAAATTTAGAAACAAAGTGGGAACTGTACATTCAAACACTTAGGCATTCTATTTTTATTAAATTGCAAGTGAGTGGAAAGTCACATATGAAGTATGCACACATTTCATTTCTGGTGATAGATAATTTGCTACAGAAACCTACATTTACATCACAGGTTAACAAGTACAACAGCCCAGAGTTAATAGTTCTATTTGTTCAATTAAAACAATAGCTAGTGTACCTAGTTAAAGAGAAGATGTAAAAAGACCCAGATCAGTATGTGACCAGAATATAGCAGAGTTGATATTTTTATGTGAAAGTCAAATCCTGGCTGGGAAAACACATTTCAGCTATATAGGACTGATCATAGGGGAACTGGTGAAAATAAAGTGGTTTCTCATTCATTAGCTGGCATTTTGCTGTGCTCGTGTAATAAAGGTCTAAATAGGAACAGAGAAAAGAGCTGCCACAACAGGCAGATGTCTTTACCACAGAACTTCTTTTAAATATGTGTGTTGGAATAGGTTTTTTGAGTATTTTCTCATTATTCTATATCTTTCCATTGAATCTAAGCAGGATCTAAGTTTTTGACGTTTAGTGTAATAAGAGTTTAAATGTAAGTTTTGCAGTTGCTGCTAAATCCACTCTTGCAGAGATTTTGAGCCCATTTTTAATAACATTTTGTCTTTTGCTTGGCAATGTGAAGGATTTGTAAAAATGGGGTATTGAGTCTACTGAAATTCACAGTGATGTAAAACAAATGGAAAAAGTATGATTACATATGATTAATAATAACTGCCAGAATTTTTTAAGTTTTCTGTTCTTCAAATTGCCCTTTCATGTTTACATGATTTTTTGTCCTGACTTAAATTCACAGTATATCCTTTTTTTATCCATTTGCAATGTAAATTAAGAATCAGAGCACATGAAATTCTTACTAAACAGTCTTTTAAATCTATAAGTACATATATTTTAGAGATTATAATATGATAGGAAAAATTTTTTTAAGATAGGAACTGCTTTTAGAGGAAGCATCTTCTCAAGGATAGTTACCTTTTACCAAGTTGTAACTTAAATTTGTAGTATTCCTCAGTTCATAAAACCCCATTGAAATTTATTCTGAAATGTGGGAATCCAGGACGTCTCTCTGACAGTCCTGGGTGATCCCAGCCCAGGCCAGGGGGATTTAAAGCCCTGGCAGGGGGGTCAGAGACCCTGGCATGCAGCCAGAGACCCCTGTGACTTTGAGCTTGAGCCATGGAACAAATTACCATCACTGTGTGAAGAAGTAAAAGTCACAAAAGTGTAGAGTTAGGATTCTTACTCTGGTGGGCTGGGAGCAAGATGGAGAAAACTGGGCCTTGTCCTGTGCTCCTTCCTTCTTCTTCCCAGCCTCCATCTCTTGGGTGATGCTGGCACTTTGGCATTGGTGTGAGGCAAAGGGACACACTCTAACATAGGTGACAGCTATTGGAAAGTAACTATAAATAAAGTATATGTAGTTTATAGTGTAAAACAGAGCACCAGCCCCAGGGAGGGCAGAGTGCCTTGGTCTGCTCTGCTGAACAGACCTTTGCAGGCCAGGCTGAAAATATTTTCTGATAACCAACAATAAACAACCTTGAAACTGAAAACCGAAGACTTCAGACTCGTTCTTGGACAGCTGGGTTGGAGAGCAGAGACTTTTTACACATCTTGGGGTCATCTTGAGCATAGGAAACCCCGAGACTGAAACTTTTGTTTTGCTCAGTTTAAAGGATGATTTTTGTTTAGTCAGGATGGAGTGATCTGCACCCATTTACCTGTAAATGTTATACAAATACAAATAGCCACATTTACATGTGCTTAAGTCCCTAAGTGCTTTTTCAGGATAAATATTGCACTAAGAAAACATGAGGTGAACACCTCTCCTGGATGTTTCTTTGAGGTGCAGGTAGGACACTGAGTAACAGTTACTGAATTTCTGTATGGGACTTGTGCTTAAAAAAAACCCTGAATTCAGTGTTAGGCCAGATCTCTTCATTTCTCTCTGTAAAAAGTTGTCACTGAAAAATGCCTCACAGTCAGAACATCATTGCTAATGATAGTTTCCATTTTCAGCATGTATTAAAGAAACCCTTTTGTTCACATACAGCCCACACACTGATGCAGCATTCAGTGATCCCAATGGTGAAACCTTAAGTGAATTTTCACTATGAATTTTAAAATGTGTCCAGTTCTTCATCAATTAGCATTGCTCCACAGAAGCAAGTGGAGGTATGGTAGTTAAAACAGGAAAGGATTTTAGTTAGTCTATGCTTTTAATTTTTATCATGACCTGGAGTGAAATGCAAAATAAGACCTGCCATATTCTGTGCATGAAATCATTGAATCACCATAGAATCACAGAATGGTTTGGGTTGGAAAGGGCCTTAAAGACCATCTCATTCCAAACCTTTTGCCATGGATAGGGACACCTTCCCCTAGACCAGGTTACTCAGAGCCCCATCCAGCCTGGCCTTGAATACTTCCAGTGATGAGACATCCACAGCTTCTCTAGGCAATCTGGGTCAGGTCCCCACTACTCTCACAGGGAAGAATTCCTTCCTAATATCTGATCTAAACTCCTTTGCAGTTTAAAGACATTCCTCCTTGTCCTATCACTCCATGCCCCTGTAGAAAGTCCCTCCCCAGCCCTCTTGTAACCCCTTTAGGCACGGGAAGGTGTTCTAAGGTCTGCCACGAGCCTTTTCTCCTCCAGGCTGAGCACTCCCAGCTCTCTTAGTCTGTGCTCATGGCAGAGGTGGTCCAGCCCTTGGAGCATCCCTGGGTCCTCCTCTGGACTCACTCCAACATCTCTTATGTTGGAGGTCCTAGAGTTGGATACAGAACTCCAGGAAGGGTCTCAGAAGGGCAGAAGGAGAGAAGCACCTTCCTGGACCTGCTGGTCACATTACTTTTGAATGAGCTCCTGAAATGAGCTGGGATGGTCCAGTTCTCTGCTGTTCAGGTACTCACATACACAAGTAGGTACCTGTGTTGAAGCTGTACTTGGTTTTGGAATCTCATAGGCATCAGAGCATCAAAGTCATACAGTTATAAATAAATAAGCAGTGCTGTGTAATTAGCTATCTTGGTGATATAAAAAATGTAAGCACATGTAGGCATGATGCATTCCAGACTTTGCATAGGATTTAGCAGCAGTCTGTTTCAAATATCAGCCGTGAAAATCCTTTTCTGTTGACCCTACATGAAAACAGTGTGAATTCTAAGACTGCCAACATGTTCCAGCTCTTTTTAAAAATAAATATATGTATATATATATACTTTAAACTTTTAGGTTACTTTAATCTTATAATCTTAAGTAGATTCACAAACTTTGATTAATATGTAGGATATGGTAATTCTAGGATCTGCAGGGATCAGACTCTTCCACTCTTAAGAAGCAATTGTATTTGTGACAAAAGAGAGTAACTACTGTAAAGTGCACAGGAGCATTTTAAAACAGCTTAGAATGGGAAATGAAAAATTCTAGTGGAGACTTCAGGTGAATTTATTAACTACATTGTTACTGCTGGGAATATGAACAGAATAAATATTGAAAGATTTCATATGCCGCAGCAGTGTCTGTTAATGTCATCCTGAGGCATTGTTTCAGTGCTGAATTCACCCTGTATCAACATTTTGTCCTGGGAAGAAATAAAAAGCCAGTTCTTCATGATAAACACTGAACACTGTAGGCTTCAAGTCCTCTGTGGCACTGGACTCTTAACACAGAACGCAAATAAACAGGAACTATTTTGCAAGTAGATCCACTCAGATTGCCTCAGCACTTTGGTGTATTAGCAGGGAGCTCAAAATGCTTGGTTATGTTGGCTTCATTAAATGTATTTGAACAATTGATAAATAAGGGAAACCCACACATGTCTGACATGCTAAAAGCACTTGCTTCTCAACAGAGTTCAGGAAAACTCTAAAATAACTAAACTTAGCTGTTTTGCAGCATCTGCTGGAACAAGATGATGTGGTGATGTGAATTTATACTTTACTCCTCAACTTTAATTCTGTATCCACATCTCCTCCTTCCTCTCCTCCTTCCAGTCTGCACCTGTGTGCCTCTCCTTCCCCAGATATCTTGTAACTGTTCAGATTCACTTTGTGCCCTGTCAGCCTTTGATTTTAAGTTGCTCCCTGGAGCTTTTGCTTTAATACAAAGAAGAGCATACAGAAAGAGCACTTTGTATTTCTTTCTCCTAATGGCACACAAACCTGCCTGGCTGATAGCTGCTGGCACTGAGACCATCTATGCTGCTTCCTCCCTCTTGCTCTCCTATTTATCTACTGATACATTTTACTGGGAGAGGTGCAGAGCGGGTAGAACAGAGAGATTCATTGGATTGAGTGGCTGCTAAAGGAGAAAGTGACAATAAAATACTTAGCCTCTGCCTGTGATGTGTGGATTCAGGAGACCTCCTTAGAACAGAAGATATTTTATTATAATGGTATCAAAGGAAAAAAGTGGTGAGAAATGCATTTCAGTGAGAAAATAATTTTCTGCTTGTGATTTTCCGTCTGTCAAAGACTGTGCAGGTCACTTCTCACTGTTCAGCTCTTACAGAAACAATATTGTATTCCTTATGCTAATTGTTAGTTGAGGAGGAACCAGAACAGAAGAGGTGCTGTCTATGGAGGTTCTTGGCACTTTGGCATATGCTTGTCATACAGACTTGATGCTGCAGCAACAAATAAATATTAGCTCAATATTCAAGATTATGATACTGCCATCTGTAAGAGGCATTGGCCTCCAGTTTGTTTGTAGGGGTAATTTGCTGTGTTGATTTTTAACAAGCAGGGCTTTCATGCATGGAGTTGAACCTCGACTACAACCATTGAAATCATGTGGGACTCTGACATTCCTGTATTAGTTCTTAATTGTGGAATTTGCTGCTCCTGCTGCTCCAGTGGAATTCAAGATTGTTGACCTTCAGGGCTCACTGTGAGGCCTATCTCTTCTTTTAGGCAAAAAAAAGGATTAGGTGGGAAAGGGGAGTTACTAGGAGCAGGTGAGAGATTTCATATATTTTTTTAACTTGTGTCATTCTTGGCATTCTTACACACTAATGGGTAAGGATTCATGGACAATCATTCATGCAGTTGCAGTGCCAAGAGCCACATGTGATAATCCAAAAGCTGAAGAATTTAGAATACCCATTGAATTTTACTCTAGTCCCCATACTAACTTGTGAGTTGGTGAGTGTTCCATGAGGAGGCAGTGCTTTGGACATAGAATATGACTGAGCATTTGACACAGAAGAGAGACCACAGAGAATGATTTTCCTGTGCAAACTTTAATGAAGATAAGGAGAAAGCAATGCATAACTCAGTCATGTACAGCAGCCAACAGGGATTTTGCTTTTCACTGTACTTGTATGGGTTTGAATCCCTGTGTCTTTAATCATTTACATTGCTGAAAAGCTTTTTAGAACTGCACATGCAGACATTTTTCTATTGGAGCACCACCAAAAAGTCTGTGTAAGCACAATATGCAGGGAAAAACATGTCTTGAAAATATTACGCTGTGCAAGCAAAAGGAAAAAAAAAGCCAATATGCTGCAAAAGATTACTGTCCTTTCCTGGAATCATGAAACTGTTAATATTAAGGCCTTTTTCTTCTTCTTATTTATTTATTTACTTAAAAAACAAGTGTAAAAGGATCAGCCTAGAAGCAGAATGGAAGATGGTAGGAATAAAATAACCTACAGAACACATAGGTAACAACATTTCTTATCTCTTTCCCATTCATACTTCCTCAGTTGTCCCCATATAGTGTAGTTAGCACTGAAAGTCCCATTTTTATATAGGGTTACTTTTTGTTCCAAAAAAAGACAACATTTTGGCTCAAGCAGGTTATTTTATGCTCTGGTATAAGATTTGTACTTCTCCCCCACCTCTGCTGTTAGCTAAAGCTGCTTTGTAATACATTAAATGATACAACACAAAAGATCTAATAGAATTTGAAATAGCTTGGGTTCTTAGAACATGTAAAACTCTGCATAAAATGAATATTGCTAAAGCTCAGTCTGATTTCCATATTCTTTCCACATTGTATTTGTGTATAATAGGCTTCCAGGAATGTTCATGACCTTACAGCTGTCCCTTTTGTTTACAGTCCAGTGCTCTGTCCTTGAGATATGTTGCACACAGAATGAAGACAAAATCATGGCTTCAGGCCTCTGTCTCCCTTCTCTGGAAAAAATAAATAAAGCCTATATAGGAGACATTCTCCAGTCAGTACTCTTCCAGCTACATGTGAGTGATTACACCCTGGGAAACAATTATAGATGGTAATAAAAAAAATTAAGCTCTGAGGGCAATACAGTTTTTCTCAGGAAACTTCCAGGGAAAAGCCTGCTTCTGTTTGGTTTGGTTTTTTTTGTTTGTTTGATTGGTTGGTTTGGGTTTTGAAATTATCAAACCCACTTATTTTTCTCAGTTAAAAAATAAAAATGGACAAATGCATTTCCTAGCAGTTTGACTCGATATTGCAGAAGATAATTTTCTTTTTGAAGAGACTGCATCCTGCTCCCACACAAGCAGCCTGTTTCTTGTTTGCTGTCAGTGAGCAAACAATCAATGCACATTTACAATAGTACTTCAGCAGCATACTGGTGATGGCAATGTTCGGTTTATTTTTGCTGCCATGCAAATCTTCATTCTCTTTGAGTAAATGTATTTTTCTGCTGATATTCTGTTTTCTGGCAGGTGCTCAAAACTTCCTTGTTCAAATGTATTTGCAGATGGCACAGGCATGGGTTCTGTGTGATGTCTGAGTAGACAGTGCACAGCCTGGGACAAAATTACAATCACTAATTATTTTAGAACGAAGGGCATATGTGAGATTTCAATATCAAACGTCTCGATACCAGCAGTGCTGTGCACAAGCACTACCAAATGCAGCTCTTTTTAAGAAGCTGTGGGGCTGAATTTGGTGGAGTTTGTAACTGTAGGGTGTGACAGTGAGTATCCAGAACAGCCATGCTTTTGGCTATGGCCTCCTGGTGTGGAGGCTGGCCCAGAGAAATACAATCAGTGCTGTGCAGGTGGAGGGCTTGTGCAGCCATACTGAGAAGTACAGTGGCTTTTTGATGTTAGATTAGGGTTTTTACTGTTTTCTGCTTTCTCTAGGAAATTTACAAAATTTGTTAAACAAATGGGATGCCTGATGATTATATATTGTGAAATAATTGTATAACTTATGGTGCACTTCATTAATTTAGATTACCATTCAAACTTTCTAGAAAATAGCCAGTTGTCCACTAACCAAGTATTTCTGAATATTCAGATCTATGCTTTTCTGTGGGGTTTGAATTTCATGAATGTTTTGTAACTGCAGGAATGTGGAGCTGCTCAAGTTAATCAGTTCTTTCTGGAGACACCAAGCAGCTATTTCAAAGTGTTGCTCCATGTCTGGACAGTAGTTTTATGTGTACATTTACAAGCAGCACTACTGGTGAGGATTGTTGCACAGCTCTGGTAACATTCGTGAAATTCAGCATTCACTGGATTGTGTCTGGATGACACAGACATGGCTCCAACCTTCCCCAGGATCACTTACTTTGCTCCAGGCACCATCTTTGCCATCCTCTCTGGCAGAGATATTCTATCTGACATCATTGCTTAGAAGGAGGGTCTTTCAGTCCCCCTTGCCTTAAGTTCCAGGAGCAGTTTTAACCTGCTGAGGTTCATCATCTCTTCCTCCTGTCCTTCATCTGATTGACTGGTTTCAGCCATACAGTCACAAACACAGACAAGGAAGTCATCACATTGTGCAGAGGGGTTTTAAGAGCAAATCCTCTTTGCTTTAGCATGAAGAATTGGCATATCTGTATAGAACACTCAGCTATCCCCTGACATTTTCTGTGGCTGTCCTAAGTGCTTACAGTTGTTCTTTAGGATCTGGGTATATGTCCTGCCAGGATTTGTGAGTTCCTTCTCTTTAAGTACCTCTTTTGCTAAGGCCCTCTCCTTCAAACATAGAGTGGCACACTCTGACCTTTCCAGTCAGCATCTTTCAATGGCAGGAGTTTTACAGATTAAAAAATACTTTTCTCCTCGTAGCTGTCCTTTTCAATGTTTTTCTTTGTCCCTTCTCATCTTCAAGTAGAGTTCATAAACAGTATGTTATCGGATTTCCCAAATTACCAGAAACTCTTCCTATTATTTACTGTGTAAATAAATACATGTATATGACATT
>VWYI01037227.1:0-86678 GCA_013399455.1 Anthoscopus minutus | reverse complement strand
CATCAATTACTAATCAAAAATCTAGCTTTTGCAGACACTGGTTCATGTCATGATTGAACACAGCAGACACAAACACAAAGACTCACTGCATTGACTTTAATTAAACCTTAAAATTAATACCTCAGGAGTCTCATGCAGAGTTCTGATGTGAAAAAATTTCAGACATGACAAGCGTACTTCACCTCTAGATAAAAATACTGATAATTAACTGCTATGCCAACCACTTCTACAAGTATTGTTTTCTGTGATGATAAACAATGCTCGATGAATTATGTATCAAATACATCTTACAGACTACTCTGGACCTCTTCTTATGGATGAAGTTACAACACTTACTGCTTGGTGATGCATAAATGAGGAAGGAACTCCATTGAAGAACTGATAGGGAAGTCACATAAATGAAATGCTTGAGTGAATATATTCAAGTGGTGGCACATGACTATTATTTGAATTAGTAGATTTTAATACCTTCTATTGATATGTATGTATGAGAAAATAGCTCAGGTTTCTTCTGCACTCTCTGCTGCAAAAACTCCTTTCCTTTTAGTAAACACTGAAATTATCTTCTTGAATATGTTTTTTGTTATTTATGCTACCTTTTCATCTCAACTATACAGTGGGTTAGTGCTACCTTGTAGAAAGCTGTTTGCTTGTTATGAATTGAAACATTTTATTATTAGTTTTAATACCTTAAGCATTTGCTACTCAAAATCTCTAAAAGGTTCTTTTCTATTCTACTCTATTTTGATATGATTTCTACTTCTGAAGGGTACCTTTTATCCACTAATAGTCTCTTTTAGGCTCCTCTGTAATTATACTGAGGAATTAGTTCCTTCTTTATGTGTTTTTTTCAAAGGCCATTTTGAACGGCAATCTATATTTACCCTCAGCTTTTAGTATTGCATCCTTCTGCAAGGTTGCAATGAATAAGCATTTTATTCTTTCAGGTGAGAAGTTCTATTTTCTTTCTAATTTATCTCTTCATCTTCAAAGCTCAAAAGTGGAAATTTTGCCTTCCCAGCTACAAGAAAGGTGGGGTTATGTACTTCTCTTTTTTTTTTCTAATGTGAGGTGGGTTTTAACAGTCTAACATCTTGAACTAGAACTTTTCAGGATTATATTAGGTATTTTTTCCTATATGGGTTTTCCAAGTAACTACTCCAAGAAGTGTAGCTTTAAAATATTCAAGTCTTCATCTTGTCCTGATGTGTAGTTTTTCTGACTTGCATGTTGCCCATTTACAGTTCTTTGTTTTCAGTGTTTGTGAGTTTTCTGATCTCCTGTCGTGCTTCATGGCCATTGTTCTAAGCATACACGAGAGTAGGTCAGACATATGCAGAGTGGAACAGTGGATTTACTCTCCTGTTCCAAACTGCTGTATTCAAACACAAAGCTTTAAAAGGACCATAAAACAGCACACATCATGTGATTTTCTACTCCTTAGATTCCCTATTCCCTGTGTTTCTTTGCTCTGGTTCTTCCTTCTTTACCACTGTCACCCCCTACCAAAAAAAATCTTTCAATTACTTTTTATTTTTTCCATTAGTTTCAGCTTTGTACTCAAATATGTACAGAAATTTGATATTTCTGATACTTCTAAATGGATGACCATGGCAATGCATGGCAATACCATTGTGAAAGCAAAACCCACAAATACAGGGACTTGCCATGGAATTAAATTAAATTCTCAAAATGACCAAGTAGGCTCTGAAGTTTTCAGGAAGAATTGAAAAGGCTTTTTCTGTAAGAGACTTTAATCACAGAAGTCATCAGACAGTTGTAAGAGGTTTTAGTAGCAGCATTCTGTCTCAAGGACTGATGAATTATTTTTCTTATTCTTTTTACTCTTCCAGTTTTCTAATTCAGTTTATTCCTCCTCATCTCTAATATATTACCTCTAAGAGGATTTTTAAAGAAGATTAACGTAACTTCTTGGATGTATTTGATATGTGTGTTTGGCTGACTTTGGTTCTATAGTTCCCTGTATTCCCTTAGTTTAAACAGTGATGTGCAAAAACGCAGATACTTCACTTGTAAGTGAAGCCAAGAATTTATTACCATCTCTATTTTTAAGAGATATTTACTAATGCAACCAAAATACAACTGTTACTATTAACCCAGTTACAATCATGTGAACACTTGCTATCTAGAGTATTAATTCTAAATAAATTTCATTTTCAATACTAAAACTGCAAATTCTCATACAAAAAATATATCTTCACCTTTTTTGTGGTCACTGTGTTCTGAGCTTTTCACTGCTCTTCTGGATCTTAATCTCAAGAGTTCTGCAGGTAGGAGACAATTGCAACAAGTTGTCTCCTTGCAACATGTTGATGCAACATCTCAAGCATCATGTATGCAGAGGTAAGTTCTTCCCTTTTGGTAGTAAGTAGAAGACATTTATATTCCAGTTTTTTTTTCTCTTCCTCACCTTAAGGTTTGCTTATGATTATTTTTATTGTTTGATCTGTGTGTTTCACACCTTCTTTCTTAGAATCAGAATTGTGGAATAGTTTGACTTGGAAGGGACCTTTGTAATAAAGTCCAAGCTTCCTGCAATGAACAGGGACGTCTTCAACCAGATCAGGTTGCTCAGAGCCCCAGTCAACCTAACCCTGAATGTTCCCCTGCCTGGGGCATCTACCACCTCTCTGGGAAATCTATTCACCATCTTCATCTGTTCATATTCTTTCTTCCTTACACCTAATCTGAAGCTATTCTCTTAGTTTAAAACCAATCTGTCACCATCTTTCTTACCAGTCCCTTTTATGTATTAAGACTGTAGTAAGGTCAGTAGAATTTTGTGGGAATCAGGGACACAGGAGATATTTCTCTGCCTGTCGTGAAAGCTCCTGATCCCCAGGAAAACACTGCTCTTAAACTCCATCCATGGAGAAAGCTTACAAAGATTTGAGATAGGCTTGGAAGCAACCAAGAGTGTGAATTAGATGGTAGTGTAGTTATGAGTTGTCACTTGGTGAAAAATGTATATTTGGGTTTTATATTATATGGATGTAAGTGAGGATTCAAGATGGAGAACTCTGGGTGTTGCCTCAGCTTCCCTTCTCCTTCTTCACTTACTCCATGTTCTGCAGTGTTGGGAGCACAACGTTATTGGATGGAATTGGCCGCAGTGCCACTGTTACACGAACAAATCATTAGTTATTGGTAGTAAAGTAGTAACAATATATGTTTTAAGAAAGTGGTGTCAAGTAATTGGTTTGCTTATCTTGTATAAATTCAGAAATTTTGAGCCTCTCAGCACTCTTGCTGGGATATTTTTCAAGAGAGCAATGCCTGTGTTATCCTAGGCTTGAAACAGATGGTAAGAGACAATAAACAACCTTTGGAGATCAAAAGCAAGGCCTCTCTGCTTCGTTTGTGGGTGCAACAGAGTTCATGACGGGGTTGCTCAGCTCTTGCAACCCACAATGTCAGGGGAGAACCCCACAGAATTTTATAGCCTTCTCTTGTCCACACTGAAAACCCTCAGCTCTCTGCCTATCCTCATGAGAGAGGTGTTCCAGTCCTCTGATTGTTTTTGTCTTCATTAAAACACCAAGTTACATCTCACTTTGCTGCCTTTGGCATGTTTTAGATGTATTCAGCAGAGGTTGGGTTTCATTTTTATTACACCTAAAACTACTTTTGCCCAGCTTCTATTTTTGAATTACTGTCAAAATGTGGCTACTGATGACTTTGATGGATTTTGGTTCTCCAGTGCCATCCTCTGTTAACAGTTTCCACTGTCACTGTATGCCTACATTCCTTTAGCTGTATCTTTGTCCTAGGGTCCAGCACTACTTGCTATTACTGTCTACATAAAAAATGACAACATTGCTTGTTAAAATTTTAAAATACCTCAAATTAAACATTGCATCCCATAAATAAGAATATTATACTCCTAGTTTAACAAAACTAAAGCAAGCTAGATAACAGCTCTATGATTATTACATAAATGACATTATAGAAAGATATATTAAAGAAAGCTAGAACAAAGTCAAGTTCATAGAAAATGCTTGTGATAGTCTCAAGCCTGATTAATGTGATGTTAGCTGAATAGAAGGAGTAGTCTGTTTATTGTGAATACCAGTACTTTATTTAATAAGTACAGGCTAAAAAGACTTTGATAAAAGAAAGCTCCTTCTGTCTTTTAAATATTTCTGTGAAAATTGAGTGTTCTTGCTTGAACTACAGTGCCACCATAGAAAGAAAGACAAAGAAAAGATGGCTATTCGTCTTGAAAACAGAAGTCTTACTCTAAATGAGATAGCCTTGTGGGACATTGTTACAAAGCAATTACTGAGAACATGAGGGGACAACTGACTCTGGAGATAAATTTATTATAAATTATTCAGGGAAAATATGCTGACTTACCCTGCTGTATTACACACACTCCAGTCCATGATATAGTAGAGATCATCATAAGAATTAAAGCATGTCAATTAAGAATTCAAGTTGAAGCCTCCAATATAACAAGTAAACAACAGCAAAAAAACCCCAAAGCAAAACAAAAATACAACCCTAAAATAAAATAGCTTGCTATGAAGACTGAACAATCTTAATAGCACATCGTCAATATGTTCTTCAGTTAGTTTTGAGCAGAATGAGCAGGGGAGTTTTCAGCAGGGGCTGTCACATCTCACATATGTCTTAAACTTTTAAATCACAGTTTTTGCTCCTAAAAGTAAATTAATAAAAATACAAACCTCATAAAACATCATATATTGCAATCAAAATACTTCAATACATGTACTAGAACTCATTTCAGTTTTAAATTTGTCCTTTTTGTAACTTTTTGGACCATTGATTCATGGTCCTTTTCTGATCAGTTAATATGTTCTTGTCCTCCTTACATTTTACAATGTCAAATTTCATTTTATCTGATAAGTTCTTACTAGTCCTTAAAAGTGAGAGATTTGCATCTAATATATTGATTCTATTTCCTTTATATCTTAAAATCCAGCCCATTCTTAAGTACAATATATATATATATTTCTTTTTTAAAGATATTATTTCTCTTTTGTGTCATATCAGGAATGGAAATGATGCCTTAAGTTTTAGTTTTCATATTTTCCAGATTCTGTACTGCCTTAGTGTCTGACTCTGAACTTCATATAAAGTGTTAGTAAGTTCTCTTCACAGTTTAGATAGACAAAATAATCTTTTTCCAGCCTGAGAACCAAGGACACCATTGCAACTTCAGGCTCAAAAAAGTATAAACAACGGTGAATTGAGGAGGACAGTCTGGGAGGATGGGACTTCATAACCTGAAGCTGTAATTAGGCAATTAACCCTAATATGTAAATGGCCCAGAGTATGAAAAGTCATGACCAGCTATCCATCTTGTGTCCATCTTGGGTGTAGCTACATCTGAGCTCTTGTACTGCCCAAGGTGTATCCTGTATTAAAGGTCTTTTAATAAATGCCTACTTTATTCCTTTAACTCTGTCCAGCCTCTGTTCTAGGTAGCCTCTCCAGGCATCAGTATTTTGACAACTCCAATGGGACAGCAAGGCATCAGAAATATTTAACTAAATCAATCTGCCAAAATATTTAAGGGATACCATCTTCCTCTTTGTTCCAAGCTTTGTGGTCAGACATCAAGAGAAGAATATCATCGATACATGTAAATAGATTATGTAATCAGTTCCTCGACTTTCCTTTGTCAAGCTACGCATCTTTAATAGCATATTAAATTCCTTTCTATTACTTTTGATGGTTTTTCTTGTCAGTGGACAACTATATGTTACTGTTCTTACAATATTTTGGAATACTGGTTAACAATACTCTCAGTTTCTAGTGTAGTTCTGCAAACACAGCCTATAATTGAGAGAGAAACTGCCTCTCATATCTAACTTCCTTCTCTTACTCTACTTTGATGTCACAAAAAGCTAAAAATAATAAAGACTGTACATCTGTCTTTAAGCTTGTTGTTCCAAAAAACATGTTCCTGATATGTAAACACACTCAGCAAATAAATATGTGTCATAGTTGCCATCTGTCTCAAACCCATCAATACCCCTCTTTAAGAAAAAAAAAGCATCTCCTCCCCAAATCAATTTTACCAGGGAGAAGGTTCATTCCCTGAAATATCTATCTGAAAAGAAACAACATTTCTATTAAGGACTGGCTTGGTTTTGTTTTGTTTCATTGAGAGTTTTGTGAGGTTGAGGATTTGGGTTTTTGTTTGGTTTCTGGGTTTTTGGGGGGTTTAGGATTTTTAGAACTGAATTATGAATTCAGCATACAATCTTGTGGGTGGGTAATCTACTTTTTTTACTATACAATTTACTTTCATCAAGTCTGTCATTTGCTTTGTTAAATTATGCACATGAAAACACGTTTTGAGAGTTGTGTTATAAAAAATTAGTTTCTTTGCTGTCACCAAAATGCTGCCCAATACCTTTCCTTCATGCTCTACATGGGCAGTCTTGTCATAGTGTCTTGGTCTAACATGCACACTGGGTGAAACTGTAGAAATGGTTGGAAGACTAATCTCATAGCAGTGAAAAAATGGGCATTTGAAGTAGGAAGTCATGTCTCTAATGATATGATGGACATCCATTTCATGAGGCAAGAAGAAAGTTAATGTGCTAGCAAGCTAGAGAGTAGGTAACAGAGTGGAAAGAACTCCTGACAAAAAATGGAGCTAAAATATTTAGATTCTGTCAGGTAATAAATGGACTGGAAACAGAAAAACTCTATCACTGAAGTGCACAAAATGGCCCCCATTAAAAAAATGGACTGTGAAATAATGAACTCTGAACACTTTTTTAGCTTTTTAGCGACATCAAAACGTAAGAATGTCTATAGCTATAAAATGCTACTGACCTACTACTTTATTTCTTGCATGTTTGGTGTGTGTTTTGTGCTTTTTTTTAAAATCTTTTGAGGTTGGAGGCAGTAATAGAACAGAATTATGTGAAAACTGTCAAAGAAGAGAGATTAAAGAGATGAGGGATAATTGTGCTTGGATAGTCTTCCAAAAAAATACAACCCTCCTTTGGTATAACAACCATCTCATCCCTAGTTGTAAGTCTTCAACAGAAGTCCAACCATTGCTCCAGCAAAAGAACTGTCCTTGTAGTTGAGGCTATCCATCATCTTTCATAAGAAAGGTCATTTAAAATATGCAACTTTTTTCCTGCCTAACTGCACTCAAAGATCCACTACTTCAGATCTTTGAATATTGATCCATCAGTCAGTGCCATCCATGATCTCGCTTTTCCTTACTTCCTTCTTACACTTATTTCTCCGTTGTTAGCACTGTTCCAGAAGGAGTGACACTGAACAACTGAATAAGCCACTACATAAAAATAAAATGGAGAAACAGAGAAATAAACAAAGCCACAATAAACTCTCCAGAGTAGTTCCAACATTTCTTCCAAACTAGAACCATGTCTCAGTCGGACCAAAAAAACACCTGACACTTACATACAATAAAGGAAAATATCTCCCTAATCAATTCCGAAATTTAATATCTTTTTTCATTAGAATGCTAATAGTCTATTCAAAATTGATTGCTATTCAAATTACAGTGATGGTAGTATTTTTAATCTGAAGTACTTGTAAATAAGTCTGTCCAAGAAAGGATGTCTTGGTCATCATTAATTCATCAAAATTCCCTCTGACAGATTATATAAAGTATTTCAATAGTATATTTGTTACTGTCATTTAGTACAAGAGAATGTTGCTGCTATAAAGCAATTATGTTTACATGAGATTTGTAAGTCAATAAAAGCAGTAACATTGAATGAAGTATTATGGGAACAAGCAGGGTTTCTTACGTACACCAAGAAATTATAATATACTTTCTTCTCTGCTTAGAGTTAAGGTTTCATCCTGGAAATGTCAAGCTGGTCTTGAATCTTACAGTGTTCTCATATGGTAGGACTGGCCCTAAACTCCTGCTCTGCGTCCAGTTTACAATATCACCATCTGTTAAAAAGGGAAATCTGCTTCAAATGTTATGACAGCCACCAAAAGTAGAAACAGTTTTTAAACCACACAGATCTGAATAGATTCATCAAGCCTATTATTAGCTTCCAGTATCACGCTAACTCAGAGCCTTGTCCTGATTTAAAGTCCAAATTTCCCTCTGTGTTTTTATGGCAAAACTCCAAATGGTGTTCTTTCCTACCACTAATGGAAAGGAATAAATTCAAAGATAATTATTTCTTTTAGGATTTTGTACAGCTGCAGGAGCAGTATCAAAAAGAAGCCTAAAGGAAGACAGCTGTTTAAAACTGACCATAATCAGTCCTACAGATAGAATAATATCATCTATTTATCTTCAACAAAATTCTCTTTGAGCAGGGCCTAGGCTAGATAAAACACTTCAATTGGGGATCTCTTCCAGATGCACAAAAATTAAGGCTGGAGAGGGAAAAAATGGAACGAGCAGTGTTTTCTATGACTCAATATGCTTATCTTCAAAATATTGAAATTCTAATTTTCAGAAAGTATTTAAGAAGCCTTGTAAAATAGACCTCTTACAGAAGTCTCAAATTTCTCAGGGTAATCACTTCTGTATGACTGAAACTCTCTTTAACTGAGAGTCAAGATGCCTGAACTGACTAGACAAGTCCCTATTTCCCCAAGTCCTCATAGTCTTTGGAACTTTTGTTTTACTTAGGGTATTTTGTTGTTGTTTTCTTCTTTTAACCTTACATTCTGACCAAGAAGACACAAGTCTGGTTTTGCTCCCTCAGAAAATATAAAAAATCGCCTATATGTATTTATGACTCCTTAAACACAGGACAGGGTACCCTGCACTTAAGACTTTCTGCATTTACAGACCTTTGTCTGACACTTTGTATCTTCAGGCAAGTGTACAGCTTGTTTTATGGACTCTGTCAACTTCAGTTTATTTCATAGCAAATTTGTCTGTCACAGATTTCTTGCAAACAGACTGCCTTAGGAATGTATACTCATGTCGCATATGTTTATATATCATAACTGGTCTTTCTCTTGTACTAAATTTTGCTGATGGGAAGTGATAAGTGACCAACAAATTTATCTCTTTTCTTTGCTCATTGTCAATTATCCTTTGTTTGTAAATAAGAAAGATAAAATGTCTGCATGCTACTTTTCTTAAAAAAATACCTGACTACATATTGTGTTGTCCACCTGACAATTTGTGGCAGTTTCAGTTCAAACCAGGCAGAAACACCAACTTTGAGTAGTAGTTTAGATTTGCCAATTTGAATTTCCTGGCCGGTGCACCAAATAAATGCGTTTAGAGGCAGTTAAACTCACCAGTGCACTTACTCATTCCTTGCTGTGAGATATGATTTTAGGAGAAGGACAAGAAAAGGCTCAAACTTTACGACTATGAAGAAACCTTCATTAACAAAACTAAGAATAGAAAAAAGAAAAATAAAATGAATCTTCCAGAACACTTTCCCTCCCCTTCCCACCTTCTTTCCTTTTCCAACTGACAACAAAAAAACAAAACCTGAGATTTTAAATGTTACCACATTAGTCTTTCCTCAGTTCTCATAGGGCGAGGAGACCATGAAGAAATCTCCACAAGAACACAGTCTTCTTGTGGCTTTGAATCTTCACAAACAGCACCTGTCAGTCAGGTTTAGAAAAACTTCTGCTATTGTGAAATTCCTCCCATCTTCACAGATGAGTGAATAGGCCACGTCAGCTTATGGGGTGTCATTATTAAGGATGAGCTATTCAAAGGAAAGGCTCTCTTCACTGACTTCTGCAATCTTCATCTCCAAGAACAGAAATCTTCTCTTTGCTCCCTGAAACACAGAGTCCTCTTCACTCTCATTTCTGTCTCTCTGCTCAAGCTCCTCAGAGCGTCACTGGTTCTTCAACATCTGCTGCCTCTGCTCAGGTCCACAGTCTGAACTGTCCAGACCCTCATACTTGTTTTCTCTCATGATATAAAGGAAATACTGTAGTTATTACAGTCCATCTCCATGGCATTACCGAAAGAACTTTCAGTCCCAATACTTGGACATCTCCTCATTCTCCTTCCATCTGAAACTTAAACTCTTTCTTTAACTGACCCTGGTGAGACACTTCATGTTGTCACTTTGTGCTTTTCTCTCACCCAAGGGAAGAATCATGGTCTACAGGTTTCATCTGAGGACTGGAAGGGTTTTCACCCAGGCAGGCAGGTTTTAGTGGGCAGTGGCTGAAGCAGTCATGGTGATGAATTTCAGCCACATTGGGTTACTCTCTCTAGTCCTGCCCGGCAGCCACTGGAAAAGGCCGTGGTGGGAAGGGCCCGGCCTGGCCTGGAGCCCGGGGGGATCCTGCCTGGGCAGGGGCTGGGGTCCGGAGTCAGGGCCTGGTGTTACTGAGATCTCAGCAGCTGTGACCTGGCCCGGCTCTGGCTGAGCCACCCTGGCCTCCATCCCTGCCCAGGAGCTGCTGGGGTCTGGCCCGGCCCGGCCCGGCCGCGCAGGCCACGGAAAAGCAGGGCCGGCCCCACAGGGCCCAGTCCCCTTCTGAAACCAGAAGCCGAAAAGGACTTTCGGAACTTCCTGGGTTTTAAAATGCAATGTTCACGGAGGCAGACGCAGCTTCTCAACCGTTTACAAAGATGTGTCAGCTCTCAGAACTAGACAGCCATTGGCTTTTTCTAGACATGGAGAAAGCTCGCAGGAGCCTCTCTCAGGAAAACCATTTCTGTGAATGGTTTTCTTCTTTCTTTCTAAATATCAACCAATATCAAACCAGCACACAATCCTAATAAGTATTTGTGCTACATTTAGCACAGAAACAAAATTATTTTTCCCTCATCAAGTATGCTTAGAATAATTAAAAGTTCTCTTTCAGATCTTGTTATAAGAAGAATGAAGTTGTCAAGGCTATTTATTTGTTATGTATTCCTTCCATTCATCACAAAGCTTCCTCTTTCATGTTCTGCAGTAGTTTTTCAAAAATAGAAACAATGTTCAATGGCTGGGTTGTGATGCTGTACTTAAAATTTTCGGTAAAATTTAGCACATTTTTAAACAGTACCTATTAGTCATAGAAGCATAACATTTGTAGATAACCATTAAACAAGAAATTACACAAGTGGGTTAAGGTTTGCAGCAAACTTTCCCTTAATTTTCATACCCTGTATATTTTAACTATATACATTCAAATCAATGTATGAAATGAAGACAAATAATAAAACTAATATTTACCTTTTTAGTAAAATTTATTCAATTCACTTTATACAACTCTTGTAATTATTACTTTCGGTTTGTGTTAAGAGTTTCATTAGGTTTCATTAAGGTTTTTGTTGGTTTGGTATTTTTATTGTTGTTTGGGTTTTTTATTTATTTTTGTTTCCTGCAAATTTGTAATTTTAATCAGATTTGATGAGCTTTTAAAGCAAATTTGATAGATGACAATAACCAGAATAATGGCATCAGGAAAAAGCTTCCTGTCAAAAATATAACTGTATGAGGTATATCCAGAAACCTTGGGAATCTGGTTTGCAGTAGCTATTTCCTGTTACATCATCAAACTTAAAGTCCTATATTTTTCCATATATACTTGGTCAGCATGTCTTTGACTTTTCCTGGAGCTAGAAATTATCTGGTGTGCAGTCTGTGCATTACAACTATGAAGATAAGCTGTTTAATCCCAAGTGTACATCATCTGTAGAGACATGTGCATAAAACAGATTCCTCTTCAGCACCTTGATGTGTGTGATTAATGAAGTCACACAATGCCATTCTTACTGCAAGAACTGTTATTATCCATATTGCATATAGTTTAAGAATATATCAGAAAATTTGTATTTGAAGTTTATCATCAAATCAGTTCATTATAAGCATTGGGCAGTAAACACACACAGAGAAAAGTTATCTAACTTAGCAATTATTTTTGATTGTTATGACAATATCACTTCAGTGCTCTGTGATGTCTATCTTGATTTGTACAATATTGGCTTTGCACAGCTGACAGTGGCTTCTCAGGAAAGCAGGACTTTCAGAGAAATAAAACTGGTATTTATCTACCAACCTCTCACGGCTTCAATTCTAGGAATATAGAGAGGAGTGAAATATAATCCACTTAGGCAAACACAATAGGAAAAAAACCAAAAGCAAACATGATAATGTGACCTGTATCTCAATATTTATCACAACTTCTGCACCCTGCTGAAAGAACAAAAGGAATCACAGAGTATTCTGAACTACAAAAGTCTGTGGCCTTTTCATTTTTCATCCCATATTATGCCTGACGCTTGAGTGGCTATGAGGCATAAAGAGAAGATACATCACAAGTCAAAAACTACCTTTTAAGTAAAAAAAAATATTTTAGTATCTGCTACCAGAAAATATAAACCCCATATAAATGTTAGTCCTTTTTTGCTTGCATATTTTCTCTAATATCTTCCTCAAGGCAAAGTAAATGAAAAATAAAATGAAAATTAAAGCATTATTAAATGTTTGTTTTCTCTTTGCATTAGTCATGAACTTGATCTCTGTTCTTCAATACCTGTCTGTGTTCTGACAGCTATATCAAGCATCTTCAAAGTCTCTAACTCGTTTATTTCCTAGGAATTCTAGTTGGGTCAATTGAATAATTGACTTCTAAATTTAAATCTGTGTATTTCCAAATTAAATTATGTTTGTCTTAGTAGATGTAAATTACCCATGATCTGGCCTGCTCTCCTTATGAAAAATACCATTAATTAACATAACCCTTGTTCAATTTAACTTCACAATTATAAAATGCCTCTACGCTTGTGTACCAGTGCTCCTCTAATTGTTGTCTTATTTTTTTGTGAAATCTTTAGTTGTTAAAAGGTATTTTGTTTTAGTCCAAAATCAGATGGTTTTATCAGTGTTGGCCAGTCCTGGCTGAACTGTAAATTCAGGATCCTTGAGGTATATGAAGTTAGTTTTTTTTCTTCTCTTGGGAAAAGGATGGGAATGAAACATTAAAAAAAAAGTATTCTCTAACAATATTGAATTATTGAATGTTTTAATTTAATTGTTTCTAATTGATTTTTAATTCCACAGAAGAAAGTAAGCTGTTCTCAGACTCCAATAATTAACATATTAAAAGTGTTTATAAGATCAGCATGATGTCTTAATATTCTGGGATGTCGTAATGCCTGTCACACTATTTGTCTTAAGATTTCATTAGAATTTTAACTGTAAACTAGGTCTAACATATACATGATATAACGTGCCTTTTCAGAAGTTTTACATCCAGCCCAAAAATATAAATATGCATTTTCATTCCAGGATAACTAAATTAATCCCCTTTAAAAAATGTCTGAAAATTTCTTTTTAAAAAATATTCTACTTGAACTGAAGATTATTATGATACACTTTGGGGAAGAGGTTCCTAGAAATGCATTAAAAACATATGTGACAGAAGTGTGAAATACTGCTTCTTTAGATTATAAAAAACCTGTTTCTTCTTAATGTTGTTGAACTCATGAGCAATCCTGCACTTGAATGAGTGGTTTCCTATTCTTTAAAACCTTTAAAAATGCTGCAAGAGATCACTCCAGCCCAGTCATCAACCCAACACTACCTCTGTAATCTAAATGATTAAAACAGATCAGTGAGAGATTCAAACACCTCTTAAAACACCTCCAGGGATGGTGAGTCCACCACCTCCCTGGGCAGCCTATTCCAGTGCCTCAATACCTAACATGTAAATTACCATCATACTTGTAAATACTTCTTATAGAAAAAAATTAACAAAACAAAACAAACCTCCACCACAAAATAAAGAGCAAATCTAAGGCACAGCACCACAAGTCAAAATAACAAGTCTTATACACCCATGCACTTGGTGAGTCTTGTTCTTCAACACTTAGCATTTCCCAGACGATTGTACAGAAGTTTGGTAGGTATTCTTCTTTTACCACCAGATCTTGACAGGGATCTGTACAGACTCGCTACTGTCAGCAGAAAAGACAAATGACTTTAAAAAAATTATTTCATGGTTTTACCTGTCTCAATTGTAATTTTTCCAGTGGAGGTAGAATAAAGTAAGTTGAAGTGCAAGAGGTAGGTTTCAATAAGATTTTAAATTTGAGCCATTAAAATTCATTGAGTGAGGACAGGATAAAGAAAGGAATTTTTTTATCACCGTATGTTTTATCACCATATAGAAAAATCTAACTATTTCTTCTGCCTCTTCTCTACACTGCTTTTTGGGAACATCTGTCTTTTTCTTAAAATGTTTCACTTTATGATGTATGTACATGGCAAAAATTTTGGTCTGAGAAATGAATTGTGCAATGCACATCATCAAATAGAAAGCAAAATAAACTAACTCAATCATGTAGATTAAATGATCAACTGAAGAAAGGCAGACAATTGTTCACTTAATTTAACTGGTTGGATATATTTGTAATATTCAGCTGTACTCCAGAAATGTGTCTCAATCTTCCTTCTCAAAACTAAAAAAAAAATTATTAGATTTAGCAAATGTATTTAAGCAACCTGATTAAAAGTTACCTGGCATAAGTCTCTGCATGAAAAAAAACACCAAAGAAACAGAATGCTTTTGCTGTGATTTACAACATTTGTCAGCTGCTAAAAAGCCTGGAAGAAACAACATAGAAAGGACTTCCTCAATTTTGTTGTGTGCCTTTCTGAACAACTGAATGAATCTCAAACATTGTTATTGATTTAGGCACATTGTTTGCTATTTTAATCTAAAAGAGTGGTTTGCATAATAGCCTAAATGGGTTGTTATTGCTGCCTGTCAGGCCTCTGGCACTTTGTTGCTTTATGCAACCAGCTACCATATGTGTGCTTTGAAGCTGACCTTGTAATCAAAATGAAAAATAGTTTAAATCTTTCCCACTGATGCTAGGTCATTACAAAATCAGGCAGTGAATTTTATAGAGACCAAAGGTGGCTAGAAAATAGCACCTTACACCAAAGAAGTGGTTTAATGCTATTTGTTTAATGTAAAATATATAAGGAACAAGTTGCAACACTAAAAATTTTGGCTACACATAAGGAAATCATACAAATTGCAGTGCAACAGGATGGCCTGTGAATATGGAATCTCTACCCTTGTAAATATTTACAATTCAGCTAGATAAGACAGTGAACAACCTTAACTAACATCAAAGCCAGCCTTAGTCTAAGAAAACAGACTAGAGGACTGTAGTGGTTCAGATTTGCCAATTTGAATTTCCCGGCCAATGCACCAAATAATGTCGTGGGTTTAGTACTAGTTAAACTCACCAATGCACTTACTGATTTCTTGCTGTGAGATATGATTTTAGGAGAAGGAAGAACAGGCTCACACCTTAAGACTACGAAGCTTTTATTAACAAAACTTAAAGAATAGGAAAAAAGGAAAATCAGAATGAAACTTCCAGAACACTTTCCCTCCCCTGCTCACCTTCTTTCCTTTCCACCTGCCAACATAAAACAAAACCTGGGATTTTGAAATCAGTTATCACTTCCACAAAGTGATAAACAAATAAACCGAAAACAAACTAAAAAACCCAGCCAAAAAAAAAGCCATACTGAGAAAAAACACCTCCACATAGTGCATGGGGAAATTTTAGTTGTGTTTGCAATAGCCACACAGCTATACAGAAATACACAAAAGTCAACCAACCAGAAACAGAAGAAACATATACATCATCCTTCCTTAGATACATACTGCTGCTTTGAGATGGGGTAACTATTTCAGCCATTTCTTGTAAAAGTAAGTTTAAAAAGAGAAGCGACTATCACTTCTAAAACACTGGAAAGTAAAATGTTAAAATGATTTCTAGGTTGTGGAAGATTTGAAATTAATCTCTCTGCTTAAAGGATAGAAAAAAAAATATTCTTTCTTAGAATATTTCTTTGACCTTTTAGCAGTGGATTTGTGATTCATTATGCCAGAGAGAAAAGAAATACCAAGGTGTAGCCTTATGGAAACTGCTTATGTATCTGGTTCTTTAGATGTGGTAGACCTGGTAGATGCTCTAATATAAATTTATATTCATACATACATATATATATCCTCATAAACACAACATTAGGAAGATTATTGTAGAAAAACAAATGTTATTGGTACAGCTCAATATCAGTTTCCCTGGGCTTGAAAAATTTGTGGATCACTGGTTTACTCACACATTAACTAGATAAAAGAAAGAGCCTAGTCCTATGCCAGGAAAGCAGTTGTAGCAATGTTTTTAGACAATTACTTAAGAAGGAAAAGAAATTATGTTAAGGATTATGTTTAAAACAATTATTGTTTTGAAATGTAGCATCATGACACGAATGGTTCTCGTGCACACAAAACACTTCTATAAGCCTCTGACAATACAGAAGGTTATCGGATGACATCTCTTAGGAACAAACATTTAATCTGCAGCTCTGGATGTCTTGAATCTGTGTATCCTAAAAGGCTCATAGATCTTAGGATTCTGATTTGTCGCATACATCTCAGTGTGGAGAAACACACACCAAAACTCTACAGAATCAATAGACATATTCTTTGCAAGACGTATTTTTTATCCAGCTGATTTTCAAATACGTCTAAGAACTACAGATCACTTCCCAAGGTGATTTTTCCATCACTTTCAGAGTATATATCACACAGCTGTTACTCAAGAGTCCACTAAAGAAATCCAACAGATTAAAAATCCAACATGTTTATTAATTTACATCTGCCAAATCCATCTTCTAATCTGATTGATATCCAGTACATATCAAAATCCTGAAGGAACCCACAAGCTAAGATTTGCTTCACTTCCTTTTATTTTTGATACTAATACTCATGCAGTTTTAACTGAAGGAAGGTTCACAACCTATTTTAATAGATTGGTCTTAGAAAATTAGCTTTCATGTAATCTAATAATAGTTAATACCTTCCAGATTTTTCCAAGTCTACTAATCATCTGTAAAAGTCACTTAAAACACTATTCAAGGCCATAACAAGCATCAGTTTTCAGATAAACCTGCAAGTCTCAGTCTTTTATCTAGCTGTGTACAACTAATATTTTCTTTCATCATAAATAGATCCAATTAGGATTTGCATCCAAATACAAATTGATTTTATAACTTGAATCTACATTTTGTAAATCTGAACAACATATACTAACTGATCTAAATAATGTATACTATACTTCCTAATGTATCTGAACAATGCACGGTAATTATGTATTAAAATCCAAACAAAATATCCCCATATCTTAAGTTCTACAGGAGGTAGATTATGCTATTTCTGCAGGCTAGTCATGTCACAAAGCTAAGAACATTATTCTTCCACAATTCTCTGCCAGACCAGTCAGGACAATGTGGGTTGGAGATGCTTATGTCTTAAAAAATGACAGGTTCTGGAGTGAATTAATAGATGTTACGAAATCAGCTTATATCTCCACGCCTCTTTTGCCCACACAGTTTGCACACAGGAAACATAATGACTTCGAGTCAAGTAGGTAGCAGGAGGTCTGTGTCTGCCTGTCATTGCCAATAAAAATCCTTGCTGAATGAAATATTGTTTCATCTTGGGAACAGCGGAAGGACAATTCTCTGCAGTGGCACCTCTGACCATAATTCCATGTGTTTTCTTCTCTGAGATGGGTTGTCAAATGAGTAAGAGATTATTTTCATTATTATTTTGTTATTATTACCTAGTCTTAGATGCATATGTTCATCTCCTCGACATCTTGCAAATATCCATCTGCAGCACTAATGCTGCACACTTTAAGATTCATTTTTACAAAATTATGCACTAAGGAAAAACAATGTAGTACAAAAAATGGAGTTACTTATTACAAAATACCAGTGGATTTGCAACTGTCATCTGTCTTATCTGGAGTGGAAAAAGCTCATTTAGATCTCCCTGATGAAGGACTTGGAACAAATAAGATCATCTGGCACTTTGATTTATTGTGTTTGATTACAAACACAATATACTATCCTATACTCAGTTAATATATATTCACAGCAAATCATGTGCCTACAGTAATTTTTTAATCTTCACTCAAATAGCCTGGGGCTGTGAAGCACTTTTTCTAAAGATATACTATATAGCATCAGCTTAACAAGCTGCTTACTTAACACATTTTTATTCTTGAAACTTGGAAATTCCAGGAGTCAATTTTTCCTCATATTGAATAACTATCTACTCATATATTCTGTGCTGCTGATTTAGAAATTAATAGCATGCAGGAATTACCTTTTACTTAAAACTATGAAATAGTAACATACCAGTTAAAATTCGTATAAAGTGAACTAAATTTTCATTTGGAAAATGAAGCCCTCTTGAAACATTTCAACTACTAAAAAATTTGTTATAGTAGTTTTTCCTTTTCATTGATCTTTGATTGTTATTCTTTGCTGCTTTACACTACATTTCAACGTTTTTTAAAAAATTATTTTTCTGACATACAGAAATCTTTTCTGACATACAACAATCTTTTTAAATAATGGCTCCATTTGTGTCTCTAAGACTCAGATTACTGCATCAGCATATGCTTGAGTTGGAACAAATCACCTTTTTAAAAATACATTTTTATTCAGCTGCTTCAACTGCAACAGAAATGATAATAATAGGAAAGAGTTGTGATGGAAGAGTATTTTTTATATTGTTTCCTGCTGCTGCCTTGTATTTTAGTTTTATATTTTTGAATTTGTATTTTATCTTTATTTATCTTCATTTATGTTTTAGTTTTATTCTCCCTAAAGAAAATAGATTCTCTTTCAGGCTGAAAGTTTATGAGAGATCAGTAAGAAAAGCAAGACAAGTTTGCATAATCACAGAGGTCTGGCAAGAAGAGGTAAATTTCTTTACCCCTTCAACCAGCCATTGGAAGTCAGAGATTGTGGTTTATAATAGGATGGAAAATTAATAATAACAATTATTATTAATAGTTGCAATAAAAATTGAAAGAAGAGACCAGGTGATCATGGGAACTTAGGCATAGAAATCCAAAGAGATAGATGGTAGGACTATTCCTCACTTTAACCGACAGTTGTGGAGCAATTTCGGCAAGCATCCTTACAAATCAAATATATAATGAGTTTTTCTCATTCTAAAATGTGATTTCAAGCAATATTACTTTATATTTTTATGAGAAAGTGTTTTAATTTACATTCATGTAACTGATGCTCTTTTGTTGTGCATTTTTCAGCCATTTCAATAACTCTGGGCTTTAAAATATGATAGAATGTTAAACTAAATGCTCATAAATAGATGTATGGAATATGCTCTTAAGATACATGTTTTAAGAAAAAGTATTAAGAGTGTCAAACTCTCTGCAAAACTTACAGTTAAAAATGCAATGAGAAAAGATTCATAGAAAACTTCTTTTTTCCCCATAACATATTCATGGCAGAAACAAAGAACAATCTAAATTCTATGAATGGGAAATACATCTAGCTATTTGATACCTGGATAAACTGAATGTCCATTTTTTAAACGATAGTTTCCTTTTACTAGTCTCAACATTAAAATGTTATTTTAGAACTGCACAAATGCTAAAAAGTTATAGCCAATGGTTCTGAATGAAATATGAACCCGAATTTTTTGTCAGGTGCTTAAATAAGGTATTTTATATAATGAATTCATAGTGATGGCATTTTTAGTTAATCATAAATTTGATCATAATGAGTATAAATCCTATGAGAATTTTAAAAAGGTACTTTTGTTGTGCTTCTTAATAATTGCATCATTAATATTTTATTTAGAGGTATTTGAAGTTCACTCCTGTCATTGATAGCAATTACTAAAGACTTTCACCTACATAATTGAATGGAAATATTAACTCATCAGTAACTATAGTCTCAGCATGAAAACAGCTTGTGTGGCATTTCATGATTTACTTAATATTACCATAATACCAGCAGAGCATCGTAAATTACGTTCTCAATGTTCTTGACTTATTACCATTTGAAATCTCTTCTATTGCTCATTGCTGAGTTTTTCTGATACTCTTCTTTTCTTGCAATGACAACATAAAGCTCTTCCATTTCTCATTCCATACATTGATGCAGTCCTGGAGTCCTGGCTCGCTCTCCCCACCCAGCACCGCACCGAGAGTGGGGAGCAGCTCCTGATCTGGATGTCAGGAGCTGAACCTCAGAGCTGCTGCTCTGCAGCACTTCCCAGCTGTCAGTGCAAGGAGGAGGGAAAGGACTGAGGAGTAGCTTCTCAGTTTGGACTCCAGGAAAAAACCTAACCCTCAAAAATCAGCAACTGAGAGGACCAGAGAGTTCTGTGCACAGGAATTTTATCTGGGGGCAGTTCAAGGGGAGGGTGCAATTCCTTGGCCAATGGGAAATCTGGGGGGTGGAGAAGAGGGAGTGGATTACAACTGAGGCACCTATAAGGGAACACAGGGGGAGGGAACAGCTCACATAAACCAACGGGACATCAAATAACAGGGATTGGCAGGGAACTTTCTGGAACAAGGGGCTGGTACAAGGGAGGATTGACAAGCCAGTGGGAGGGGAGATGGGGAACATTCAGGGATAAGGGGCAGGTATCCGGGTAGATTGGCAACTGAATGGGAAGTTACAACAGGGTGTAACTATTAAGAGGGGTTTGGTACTAAACAATACAGGGTACAATTTAACAATACAGAGGCTAATTGAACCAAACATAATGAGCAAAAACACATGGGAAAAAATATTACAAACTTTTCTTTAAAATTTGTTTGGATTTAATTCTTCACTGCATTTCTGTGTCAGGGTAGGTTACATTTCTTTCTAAAGATTCAGAACCAGTCCATGAGCATACAGAATGTTTTTAGGAGATTTATAGGGATGTTGGGGTTTGGTAGTTTTGTGTTGGGCTTTCGTCTTTTTTCTTTTTCTTTGTGTGTTTTTAATAAATTGTATCAATCCTGAATTTCAAAGTTGCTGTTTGACATTTGAAAGAAGGGATTTTTCCCTGATGTCTCTCCATATAAAAATCTTAAAAAGCTGTGGATGGGAAAAGTTGAACTTTACTTGTTTTAAGGTAGTTCTTGATAGAACATCACAAATAAGTTGGCCATGATGCCATGCAGATTAAGCAGCTTCTGCCCTGGAAATGAGCAGTATCTTTTTTTTCATTCAGAGAATGAAAGTTTTGCACAAGAAAAGGTGGAAGGAGTTTTGTCTCCACTGTGCTGGCCAGCTGCTAGAAAGGGAGTCAGATTTCTGAGATAGGCTGAGCTGGGTACCAGCAGTGGATGAAGGTGGAAAGACTGTCAAATATCACTAGTTAAGCTAGACTGGACAAGTACACACTGAGCTACCCAAGGCAGGAACAAAAATGATGATCTGAAGGGCTTGCTATTACTGACAGAGAACCTGATGAAAATCTACACTACTTTCTAAACTGAAGGAAAAAAATCATGAGCAAGTTTTTTCAATCTTTCCTCAGTGAGTTATTTTTATATGTCAGTCTCTCTGCCTGTTGCCTTCTGATTTGAAGACAAGACGACCTGGTTCAGAGAACAGCACGGTGGCTCGGCCTCGCCCGGGTCGCTCGGTCCATAGACACTGACGCCAATGTGGTGGATGGTCAAAATGGCGTTAATTACCTTACCTCGTGGAACTACCTAGTCAAGGGGGCTTCGCTACGTCAGAGGGGGACGGTGAGATCAGGTAGGGTTAGTGGGGAGTGGAAAACTACTGGAGTTAGGAGGGGTTGCATACCATGGGGGGTAATTGCATATCACAGGTGAGGGGGGAGGGGGTCCTGCTGCTTTCCGTCACATCCCGAGATTTTCCGCGGCGCCTGCTCCTATCTACCACACAGCCTCTGTTCACCATCTGTGGAATTAGGATAATAAGTTATAATCATGTATAATTAACTTATTACATTTATGAATTAAAATAATATATTTTTTAAAACAATGAATACTGTAAACTTCAAATATACACCTTAGTACAGCAAGATTTACCAGAATTATTAGGGAAAAGTTGAACTCATGTGCTCTACTATGCTAACAATTTTTCAACATACCCAGTAACTCAGAAGTAGTGCATAGTGGAAGGTCTAATTCTTTTAAGAGAATTCTATTGAAGTCAGTTCTATAGAAGCTGTGGCTTTGATCCTTACTGCTTTTGGTCAGGGAGATCTCTGTAGCAACAGCAACTGCCTACTAGATAAGCTATAGGATAACATATAAAATAAGATCTAATATATCAGATGACTGAAATCTGTTGAACAGCATACTGAACATTACATTGAAGAGCAGACATTCTGAAAGTGATTTAGGTGACATGCTGGACAATAAAAAAGACATAAGGACTATGTTTAATGTTATAACAGACTGGTAATTCATGTCTTAGTTGGTCAAATCAATACAAGAATAGTGAGCAGGTTGATAAATGTGAAGTCCAGTATTAAGCTTTTTAGTTTAAATATCTCCAGCAAAATCACTGAAGATTTGAGAACAATAAAAGTGATGGTACAATAACTAATAAATATGGTTCTACTATATATAAATATGGTATAACTGATAAATAACAGTTGAAGACAAGAAATGTAAAAATGTCCTTAATATAACCTTACTATGTTTAATTTATTAAAGAGATTCTGTTATAATATAAAACAGTTTATATCTTGGGCATGATGGTCTCTGATATGGAGTATCACTTTAGTCAGTTTGGATCAGCTGTCCCTGCTATGTTATTGCAGTCCCAATTTCTTGTGCAGCTCCTCACTGGCAGAGTGCTCAACACAGAAATCTCAGGGTAAGCACTACTTAATAACAATCAAAACTTCAGTGTGCTTACCAATATTATTCTCATTCCAAACCAAAACATAGCACATACCAGATACTGAGAAGAAAACGAACTCTATCCCAACTGAAAACAGGCAGTATACAATACTGACACACTGAAAAAAATTATATTGGAAATGTTGCACAAGAGTCTCTGTTTCTTAATGATGTCAGTATACAGATGAAACTGATTTTCTGAAGCTTAAATTTTACTCTAACACAGTTTGTAACAGTAATACAAGATTGCTAAATTAAATTATTGTAAGCCGTGTTATTCAGAAAGTCAGACTGGATTATATAAAGGTCTTTATACTGTGGAAACTATGAATAAAGAGAAGTGAATTTCAACTGACTAGATAATTTGCATTCTGTCTTTCCTAGAACAGTGGTTCATAGTCACACTAGCTTTTAAGACATAGGGCTCATTTTATTTCTTCTTCCTATTGGAGAGTGCTTGAAGAATTTTCTGTTCTGATTAGAAATACTTCATCTTATACCTGACAATATTATTTTTGTGGCTTCAGAAGGATCACAGTATTTGCATACATAATATGTTTTTATAAAAACCAGAAGGTTTCTTGATTTTACTAGTTATCCTAAGTCAAGGCACAGAGTATATAGCAAGCAGATGCATCTAGGTCTGATTATCCATTTCTTGTGTATCTTCTTGCTTTATATTTTGTTTAGTAGAAAGGATATGGAACACATGACTATATATTTGAGTGAGACTACATTCAGGAAACTCTCTCATACATTTTGAAGTTACCAAAACACAAGGATTTCATCCTTTCTTGTGTTTTTTTTTCTTTAGAGACGTTCAACATTAAAGAAAGAAAGAAACAAACCAAAAATGAAGAGAACCCGTTTGAAGAAGAAAACAAAACAAGAAGAGAAAACAAAACAAGAAAACCCCTACAAAACCAAAAAAAGAAATCAGCTTTAGGCTTCATTTGTTTTTGAGTTTTTCAGTTAAGCCAGAGACACCTTTTTTTTAACATGACTTTTTTTGTTGAATTCTACAGAAATCTGTCTTATTTCTCACAAGATGTTCGAACCCATGCAATTTCTTTTGAGAAAATTTTGTTTATTTCTTAATATCTTTTATTTTTGTTATTAAAAATGTGCCCACTAAACTATAATCACAAAACTTTTATTTTCCTTATTATTCTATTTATTCTTTTAAAGATCAGCCTGCTTTTCTGCAGTTCTGGACAGGATACCATATGATCCCTAGAGCCTGTTGCAGGTCATAACTTTTCATTTTAATTTTTCCTAATCTAGTTATAATTTCCATATGCTATTCTTAGAACATTTTATTTTATTTTTTAATTCTTCAAATGAGGTGAGTTCATGTTTCAATACAAAATTTCTTATATGATTACTCTGACCTTATGATTAATTTTCATTCTGTCAATCTTTGCGCCATCTGGAAATGTAATCGACATTGAACTGACACCTACTTCAAGAGCATATATTAATGTTTTAACATGTTTGGTTTTAATATCAATCAGTTTGGATTTTTCCTAGAAAAAAAAAGTTATTCAAACATGATTCCCGTCTGACAACTATGCTTTTAAATATGTCAGTCCAATAAGGCTTGTTTCAAGTAATATCTTTTAGCATTTACAGAATCCCAGAATGGATGATATTTGAAAACACTTTCAGAGACTGTATAGTCCAAACTCTTCTGCTTAAAAGTGGAGGCAACTAGGACACCTTACTCGGGACCATGTACAACCAAGTTTTGAATATTACCAAAGAGGAGACTCCATAACTTGCCCAACCTCTTGTCAGCCTCTTCAAGGTTTGATTCTCACTTCTTCCCATGTCCAATGCCTTGGTCATCTTCACAACCCTACTTTTCTTAAAACATGGTAAGTCTTTAAAATCAAAATGTCAAAACTGTGACGTTGAATTGTGACCTGACGAATATTCCAATAAATTGTGTCTTTGTCAGAAAAAGGAGCCAAATTTTAGAAGAAATAGTATCTAGAAAGCATATTTAATTATTATTAATTTTTTCCTTTAATAGCTTATTTGATTCTATATTAGGATTTCTTTTAATATACTCGAAATAAAGTATTAAGCTAATTAGTTTTATAATTACTTAAATAATCTTATCTATCCTTTCTGAATATTTGCATAATTTTAGTTTCTTTTTAATTTTCCATTTAGTCCCAGATTTCTTATCTTTGCATTCACCATCTGAATGCCTCCTTTTTGCCTTTAAATAGATGCTACATTTTCAGCCATATAGGCTTGGCCTTTTTTGATTGACATTTTTCCTTGCTGTGATGGACTGCTTTTGAACTTGGAGCAGATTATTCCTGAATATTAACTGGCTATCTCAAGCACCTCTTCCCTCCAGGACCTTATTTCCTGGGACTTTGCTAAAAAGATCCTTGTAGTCTGCCTTCCTGAAGTCAAACACTGTGATCTTGTTTTCTCCTGTGCTTCTTCCTCTCAGAATCCTTAATTCCATCATCTCATGGTCGCTGCAGCCAAGGCTGCCTTCCACCTTTATGTGCCCAATAAGCATCTTCCTGTTTGTGAGTACAGCAAAAATACTTCTCTTTTGGCTCCTTTCTCGCTTGAGTCAAGAAGTTGTCAGAAAAGTCCTCCAGGAACCTCCTGGAGATTTTCTTATGCCCTGCTTGTTTTCCCTCCAGTAGGTATCAGGGTGGCCGAAGTCCCCCATGAGGGCTGGGGCCTGCGAGGCTGCTGCTGTCTCCCTGCAGAGACCTCGATCCGCTCTAGGTCACCTTCCTGGGCAGGTGATCCAAGGGAGACGCCCACTACAATCTCACCCAAACCAGTCTTGTCTGTCCTCACCCATAACACATGGAAAAGGATGGAGTATAGAGTTCTGAAGGTATCATTACATTCTGGATTGAGAAAAGGCATCTTTCATTAAAATCAAACAAAGAATGAGGGGCAATTAGAGATCTCTGGGGAAAAAAGCTTTTATATTATTGTATATGAAAACTGTTCTTTCCTTTAGAAAATTAATAATTTCCTTGAATACAATACTGTGAAAAGTACTAGTTTTGTCATAAGCAGCAAATTACTGATAAAAGTCTCCAGTAGTTTTTCAGGAATATGAAAGGCGTGATTTACGTAAGTTAGCATAAATGTTTCTAACTAGCTAAATTAAAAAAATCACTAATACTGTTAATAAACTTCCATAATTAATATAGAAAATAATTATTGTTAAGGCAGTATAACACAGATAACTAGAGACAATATTTCCTCTTTTTATTGTATTTACTTTTTTCACAAAGGCAGTTCATAATACATTTATATGGAAAATGATATGGATCAAACTTCATCTGACAGATTTCAGTGAATTATACTACTACTAGCTATTCAAACATTATGTTCAAATATATAAAGGTAATAGAGCTTAAAACATACATTAAAATATTTTTAATATAACTAAGTTTTTAAGATATGTTGAATGTAAAATTATTATATAGTTTGGAGTAACTGATTTTAGTATAAAATAGAACAAAATTTGAATGTAGAACAGCTAACAGCAGATTAATTTTAAATGTAATATTATTATTTTTTTCCTTATGTCATGCTCACCACCAAGATTATTCAATAATTAAGATTCTCCAAAGAAATTGAGAATTGCATATATTTATACATATAGTCATGATACTCTTTCTAATTTCAAGAGAAATGATAATCACTTACTTAAAAGGTCTTCCATTTAAGTATTTTGCATAAGCCCAGCCATACATTGTGGAACATTAAGAACCCATACGTTCAAACCAGAGACAATCCCACATTAAATGAAAATGCTTTTATTTCTGGATTTTAAATTCCAAACATTTTTAAGCAGATAAAAAAATCTACATCATCTTTTCAAATATCATTTGCTTAAGAATAAATTATTTTTCCTTAATTTTTCAAGTTTGCCATGATTTCATTAACATCCACTTAAAATCTTTGAATAATCTTTTGCATTTAACATTTAAAGTTAATTGTTATCTGTACTAAAATTACTATACAAAATCATTAATACCGTATCATCTGGTGACTGAATGGTCACAAGACTTAGAATCAGGCTCTTATGAATAACAACATTTTTTTCCACACTGTCTCTAATAACCCTGCAATCAAGATCCTGATGATCATGAACATGGAGTAAATTGATTGCTTCCAAAAGCAGACAGAATATATCCTCAATTTTTCATCATCTATGATGTATATGGAAAATCATTTTATATTTTATGATCTGAAATTTTCTGAAAAAAGTCCTCCTCTCCTCTCCTCTCCTCTCCTCTCCTCTCTTTGGTTGGTCGGTTGGATTTCTTGGGGGAGGTTGGGTTTTTTTGTAGTTGTTCTAGCAAAAAGCTAGGGGGAAAAAAACCCTGAAAAGGACTGAATGTTTCTTGTGACAAGATGTATTTGAATAAAAAGAACAGTTAAATAGTATACACAGTTTAAGTTAGGAAGGTGGTCCTGGAATATGTTGTCAGAATAAGTGTGGTTTAACTGACCATGTCAGAATAGTGAACATTTGAAGAAAACAGGTAGATATGGTGCCAAGATAAATTGCCTGGGCATATAAAAAATATTCAGATTTCTCTTTCAATGGAGCTTAGTGAACCATTAAATGCTAGTATACAGGTCCTAATATTAATGTATTAGGCTGTCAACATAACCATGACAAATACCCTTTGGAAGGAATTTTCTTGCTCTCTAACATAAGCTAAAATACTAATGCTGAAATATTCAAATACAATATCAGCTACTGCATCAGACTTAAAAATGCACAAAATCACAGAATCACAGAGCATGCTGAGATGGAAGGGATCCACAAGGATCACTGAGTCCAGTTCCTGGCCCTTCACAGGACCATCCTCAAGACTCATACCACATGCCTGAGAGCATTTTCCAAACACTTCTTGAGCTCTGTCAGGCTGGTGCTGTGACCACTTCCATGGGGAGCTGTTCCAGTGCCCAACTATCCTTTAGGTGAAGAACCTTTTTCTAATATCCAACCTAAACCTCCCCTGACACAGCTTCAGGCCATTCCCTTGTGCCCTGTCCCTGCTCACAGCAGAGATCATTGTCTGCCTCTCCCTCCCATGAGGAAGTTGTAGACTGCAAAGAGATCTTTCCTCAGTCTCCTCCAGGCTGAACAGATCAATTTACCTCAGCCACTCCTCATACAGCTTCCCTTCAAGGCCCTTCACCATCTTCATTGCCTTCCTTTGGACAATCTCTAATAGTTTAATGTCTTTCTTATATTGTGTCACCCAAAACTGCATGCAATTTTCAAGTTAAGGCCACCTCAAAGTAGAGCAGAGCAGGACAATCCCCTCCCTTGCCCAGCCAGCTGGCCATGCTGTGCCTGATGCCCCTAAGGACATGGATCAGCCTCCTGGCTGCCAGGACACTGCTGGCTCATGTTCAACTCACCATTGACCAGGACCCCCAGGTCCCTTTGCCAATCACAGCTTTGCAGCATCTCATTCCCCAGTCTGTACCTACATCCTGGGTTGCTACATCCCAGATGCAGAATCCTGCACTTTCTCTGTTGAACTTCATATTGCTTGGGACTGTCCAGTCTTCTGATTTGTTGAAGTCCCTCTTCAGGGCCTCCCAGTTTTGTGTCATCTGTGAACTTGCTCAGAATCCCTTCCAGTGCTGTGTCCAAGTAATTTCTGAAAATATTGAAGAGCACAGGACCTAAGATAGAACCCTGTGCAACACCACTATAAGCCACCAGTCTGATGTCACCCCTTTAGAGAAAATGTTAAAAGTTGATACTATATACTGAATATTAAAAGTTGATACTATAAACTGAATGTTCATCACCTTGGAAGAAAACCTGTTTCCATGAACTTAAAATGGGCAATATAACCTTTCCTTCTAGTTACAAGCTGATATTCAGGTATTAGCAATGAGAGATTCTATCACCTACAATTTTTTCATCTTTCTCAGTCTGGTGCTGTGGTTCCCACCAGTGCTCTCTCATTCTTTCTTCAGGTGACATGGAGTCATGTGAACCTTTCTTTGAGGTCCCATGGGTGTGCCTGAATTAGCTCAGATTTATTTTTCCACAGAAAACTTCTGCAAACATAGTTTATTTCACTTCCAAGTACACTTCACTATTTACTCTTCTGGATATTTTGCCTGAAATACAAGAAGAATCCTCATATTCTGTGAAGCAAGAGAAACCAGATTGTTTCTTTCATGATAAAAATCCCTTAAGGAACAAGGAGGCAGAAATATGTGTGACAATAAGAAATGCCACAAGAGAAATAAGAATCAACTTGGACAGGTAAAATGTTATTTCTGTTCTGGTAAGTAGGAACTTGGACCTGTCAGATGTTAGCTTTGTGGCTTAGTGGTTGCTGTAATAGAGAATGGATTAGTGCCTCTACAATCAGAAAGGTGTTTTTACTAATGCAAATAGATGGAATGAAGAGCTTGGTAAGTAGATTGAAAATTAAGAAATTAATCTAGCCTGCCCAAAAACTTAGGTTTCTCTGATAAAGGAATTAAAAAATAAAAGACATGCTTTTCTAGAAAGATTAAAGTAGTTTTAGAAAATATTTTAGCATATTTTAAATATGACGTATAAAATGAGCAATATTTATGTAGGTTGAGTAATGCTGAAAGAATTGTAGATTTTGCTGTTTTGTTCTAAACTAAATGAAAGAGATTAGAAGCCTAATAGCTGAGCTGAAGTCTGTTGCGAAATTGGAGGAATGGGTGTAATGGTGTGGGTTTTCTTCCTTTTTATTTTTATAAGGTGTGAAAATACAAAATTATTTAAAGTAGTTCTAATATTTCTGATTAGAAGTGCACCTTACCCACAATGAAATAACTTTGAAAAGTTCTACTAACTACTCTGTGAGGGAGAAGAATTTCAGTTTATATTTACCAAAACACAAAAAGTAAAGAAGAAATGAAGTAAATTGTTTCCACCTTTTCAGACAGCACGTTGACAACTGTTGAAGACCATATGTACCTGTAACATATGAGCCAGAGGCATCACCTCAAGATGACATGAAACTGAGTCACTTCTCTGGTATAGAAAAAAAAAAAAAAAAGAGCCTTAAAAGAGCTAGTGACCAATAATAATACAGTATTTTACACGTGGTATTTATTTTCAGCATTATATACATTTCCAGCTGATTTTGAATGGAGTGGGAGAATGTACCTTCCTGTGAAGAAGAGATGAAAATATTGCTTAGGCCATCTGCCCTGGATTTACTTTCCTTATAATATGTTTCTAAAATGCATGTACGGTTCTGAAACCAATCATTACTTGACTTATCTCAAGTTATCTTTTTGCAATTCTTTAAACTACAGAGGGTTAGATATAGTGTAGATTGTTTGACATTTGAAATTGTCTTTTAGTAACAGCTTAAGAGGTGTCAATACAGACAATATTTTATTATCTGTATGGAATTTAAAGAAAATGTCATTACTAGAATACCAAGTTCAATGTTAACATATGTCAGGAAAAATTCATAACTAGAGATTATCTTCGTTATAAAAAGTGTTTTATTTCAGTCCAACGTATGATTGAATGTGTAGTCTTTCTTGGACAGATGGATTTAAACCAACTTAAAATACAGAATGTAGGATCCTTTATTTGTAATCCAAATCCCGTGAACCAAGTGTCTGAAAAAAAATGATGTGAGAACTTTATAATCTATTCACACCAACATTAGAAAGTACTTGCTAGACTCTGGAAAATGTAACAAATGTAGAGAACAGCATCGAAATGAAAGTTGATTTTCTCATTTTGCTTTTCTGGTTTTTGTGGGAATATGGTTCAGTGCATATGTTTTGGTGCAGTGCAGTATATTGTTACTAATTTTATGAGTGTGAAGTATTTAATTGCATCAGAACCTTGTATTCATTACCCACAGAGATGCTATCCACTGCTAATCATTCATGTAATAGCAAACAGGAAGAGCTAAGTGTACCGCTCATCCATCTAGGCTTCATTTATTGGAGGTTGGAGTAGATGACCTTTAGAGTCCCCTCCAATGAAACCATACTATGATTAGTTTCATCACTATTTTTATGGAAACTGTCTTTTCAAGTAAGGATAGAAATATTTAATTAATGTAGAGATGCTATACACAGTACATTTTAAAAAAATAATCTACATTCTATGGGTATGTCGATGATTTTTTCAACAGGCATTATGTACTTCTGAAGAGCAGAAAACTTAGTAAATTCACAGAAGAACTTCTAACATACAGCAGCTGCTGGGGGAAAGAACATTCCAAAATGTGTGTTATGTACAAAAGCTCAGTCTAACTTACCCCCAGAGTAAGGCAATATGTAATGAAAAATTGCCATTGGTTACTACATTGAAGATAACAAAGGTTAGTCATCACAAATGTTATATACAATACAGAAGTATAGCCTATTCTTTTCTTCTTCCTTCTGGTTTCCATTAATGAACATGAGATTTAATAAAGTTTCACACAGTACTCTGTGACATTTAGACATTTGGATTGAGAAATCCAACTTAAAATTTTCCCCTTCAAATTTCTGATCTGTAAATATTGGGAAAATGGTCACATGCAATTATTGCAATAAGGTTTCAAATATACATTGCAGCAACATTTAAAATATAAACTTGGAAGAAACAACTTTTCAGTAAATGGTGTTCATACAAAATAAATATTTGTGGGAAACAGCATATTTTTCTTCAGATAGCTTTTTCTGATAACAACTGCATGAGGAGTGAGAATCAAATATATGCAGGTAACCAACAAGGCTAAAATCCACAGATGAAGTGCTTAAAGAGCTGATTTATTCCATCATCACACTGGCAAAAGAGAGACACATACACTGCTAAGCTTATTCCCTCTTAGCAAGGGCAAAAAGTGTGTGTTTATTCCCTACTATAACAAACCATAGGGGTTCCCACATATGCATTCCTTTGCAAGACTGTGCTATTACAATCTCCAAGCTTTGTATCTCTCTTCCCTCTCCCCACTGAGAGGTCTGTGCCTGTGAAGAATTTTTTTTAGGTCTTTTTACAACCTGTTATCTTCTGCAGAAATTCCACTCCCCAAGACAGACAGAAAAACCCAAGATAATCACAACATGTGAAAATTACCACACCGAATATTCCCAGTGTCATCCAGCTGTAAGGTCATCTTTGAGTGAACACAACTCTTATTCCTTTGCTTCTCAGTCAATCTTCTATTTTCAAACCCTTTCTCCCTGCTCTACTCCACACAATAATGTATCTTGTACCGTGCTTTAGAAGACAAATTGTAGAGATGATTAATTTATTATGTAAGCAAATTTTGAGAAAGGAAAATTTTGATGCAGGCTATACAGTAAAAAAATAGTCCAGGACAAATAAATGAAGGTCAAGGTACACAGAAGTAATGAATAAAGGAAGTATGGCACAATCCTTCTCAGAATATTAGCCCCTTGTTAAATTGTCTCTTGAATGATGCATATAGATTGAGACACTCTAGAATGCTAGTTATTTTGAAATGTTTTTAATTATTGTAACCTGTTACTCTAGGATGCTCCTCTAAGAACCAGAGCAGACTCATGGGAAAGACTGATGTATAAGATTCACTTAATATGCATGGTATGGTCTCAAAGCTGATATATTATGGCAATTTAATGTGATAGGCTTGAGGGCTTTTTTTGGAAGGATATGTTACGTTTTAGTAAAAAACCCACATAATATAAATTCCTTAATATTTTCGATAACTGCCTACAGAATGAAGAATCAATCAAGTAGTGTAACCAAAGTGAATTTTGCACATATCTTTATTTTTTGTTTGCAATTATGAAAGCGGATTGTCTTACTCAGGCCAGCTACTATATTTTTAACTAAAGATATTTTTTTAAATAGACAACATTACCATGAAAAATAGGTCTCTTCAAGTTTCACTACCATGTAAGTTAAACTAGGCATAAAAATATTTATGCTTAACAGGAAGTGAAATATCTAACACCACATCAATTACTACATTTATGTTTGAATGACTGTTTTTTTCTAATGAATCCATTTTATTTTACTCTTCATCTACAGCATTCCTAATGTGCATGTATACCATTGCCAGTTGCTAAGATTGTAATTTTCAGGCTCTCAGTCTTTTTAAGGCATGTGTAATTATTGTAGTAGACAACAGAATAATCATGATAGGTATTTATACATTTGATATCGGTAGAAGAATTTACACAAGAAATATCACAATTGCCTCAAAAATTACACACTCAAGGATACCACAAATATTTCAAAGATGTTGTATATTTTAAAGAATTCACAGTTTTGGACAAAGAAACAACATAAGAAACCACCTCGAGGTAACATCTGCAATAGTACTTACAAGCTTCACTTCTTGAAACATGGATACCTTACCTAGTGACATAAAATATTCCTCTAACTCAGCTAATACTGCTGCATTTATATTGGTGTCTCTACTGGCCAGAGGACACAATCAACTTTTTTTATTTCTGTCAGCTCTGCAGAATAGTTGCTATTTTCGAGGTGCATACATATGCAGGCCTTATTACAAGTAAGAGAAAAATGTGGTACCAGAGAAGTTCTCAAAGGCAAAAAGAATAATTTATGAAACTTTGAACCATCATTGACATAATGTCATGGTTTAACCCCTGCCAGCATCCAAGTACCACAGAGCTTCTCCCTCACTCTTCCACCAGCAGGACTGGGGACAAAATTGGAAGGATAAAAGCCAGAAAACTCATGATTTGAGATAAAGACAACTGTTAGGAAAAGCAAAATCTGTGCACACAAGCAAGGCAAAGTAAGAAATTAATGCATCCCTTCTCATGGGCAGGCGGGTGTTCAACCATCTGCAGGAGAGCAGGGCTCCATCACACATTTTGGTGACCTGGGAAGACAAATGCCTTCATTCCAAATATCCCCCTCTTCTTCCTTCTTGCCCCCCTTTATATCCTGAGCATGATCTCATATGGTCTGGAATACCCCTTTGGTCAGTTCGGGTAACGTTCCACAGTTGTGCCTCATCTCAATTTCTCATGCTCCTGCAGACTCCTGACAAGTGTGGTAGTACAAAAATAAGAAAAGGCCTTAGCTCTGTGTAAGCACTGCTCATCAATAACAAAAACATCTCTCTGTATTAACAACCTTGTGTTCAGCACAAATCCATAACATGGCCCCATACCAGCCACTGTGAAAAAAATTAACTCTACCCCAGCCAAAACCAGCACATGTAGTCAAATTATGAGTATTATTAATTATTTTTTAACTGAAACAATTTCAGAAGATAACAGAACTAATGGATACTTCTTTTATTGCACATAACCTTACATTACAGGTACATGGTATTCACCAGCACTATGTCAGTATGACAGCAAATAATAAGGCGATCGTATTTCTTGAAGTGATAGACAGGGTCCATGCTCTTCTGCTTCAGGGACAGATTCCAGATAAAACTGAATCACATAAAGATGTGACCTCTCAAGATGTTTTATTCTACAAAGATAGTTATTATACATTGGAATTTAACATTTAATATTTCTGAAATATAGTCCATTCTGAATATTGTAAAATACGGTGAATAAAGACAAGATAAAATAAAACTGATGAATGTAAACAAGGTGTAATAAAATATGAATGCATTTAACACTATGTACATCTATCTGCCTTGAAGTTGGTTCCTATGTGCTATTTTCTTTCTTCAAAACAAGTCTCTTTAGAGATGTTAAAGCTCATAAAAAACTATTGAAAAGATGTCCTATTCCTGAAGAGGCTCAGAATAAACTAGAATTTGCTTATGCTTATTTTGACAAGATGGCATTGAATTTTTTTGTTGGTGTTTTTTTGGTGTTGTGTTTTTGTTTGTTTGTTTTTTGGGATTTTGTTTTGGGGGTTTTTGGTTGTCTAGTTTTTGGTTGTTTTTGTTTTGTTTGTTTGATTTTACTGCAAACAAGCTAAAAGCATTTTTTGTGTAGCAAGAAATACCAAATTTTAATCATAGCGATAGTACTACCCTTTTCTAGGATCTCTTACATTCAGTCAGGCAGTAAAGATTAAAATTTCAGATCATAAGCTCATTAAAGCAACACATTTCCTGGTTAATATATTAAGCAGTAGTGCTTAATCAACACAACCTTAAAAAAAATTCTTAATAAACAGCACATGAAAGATACTTTGGAATAAATGAAAGATGTCAAATCCCGTGTTTAATTTTGGGGCCCTCACTATGAGACAAGGAACATGACCAAAGAAGAGCAACAAATATCATTAAAGGATTGGAGCAAAAGATTTATGGGGAGCAGCTGAAGGATCTTGCGTTGTTTAGCCTGGAAAGAAGCAGGCTCAGGGATGCCCACATCGTGCTCTGTAAGTTCCCAAAAGGAGCCTGTAGCCAGGAGGGGGTTGGCCTCCTCTCCCAGATTACAAGTGACAGGACAAAAATAAATGGCCTCAAGCTGTCCCACACATGGTTTAGACTGCATACTTTGAAAAATCTCTTCACTGAAAAGCTTTTGAGGTATTGGAACAAGATACCAAGGGAAGTGGTTAAGTCACCATTCATGGAGGTATTAAAAAGATATCTAAATGTGGCACTTGGGGACATGTTTTAGTAGTGACTTGGCAGTTAGATTTATGTTGGATTCATTGATTTTTAAGATCTTCTCCCATCTAAATGGTTCTATGATTCTGTGGAAAAAAAAATTCCAAACAGAATTTTGTACACTAATGAGTGCAAAGTCACATCACTTTTTCAGCAAAAATATCTTTATATCTCAAGGATACTGAGAAATTCCAATAATATTTCACTTGAAGAAATTATTTTTTTTTCTTCACAAATTTGAAAAAACTCGAACATCTCTCAACTGGTTCAAATTACTAGTTAAAAAATGAATGTAATAACTATAACCATTTTTTCTCTCAGGAATGGAAAAACCACACAACCTACTAGTTATTATTGAACCAAAGCTATTCCTAAGACATCTAATAAAATTAAAAAAAAAAAAAAAGACAAAGTATTTTTGTTAAAGTGAACCACAGGTGGATTTTATGGCAAAATGTTAAATTTTTATCTGGAAAGTCCAGAAGATCCTTATAACAAATATGATATGTCACAATATGTTATTGTGATTGTCGTGGCATTATTAAATGAATTTCAGCAATATAGTTGCTCCACAAGCATTTAATTTATCTAGACTATTGTGAACAAAATCTGTCCAAAGTAGATATGACACATGTATAATACCTTCAATGCCTGTGATGCAATAGAAGGTTAGGTAAAGCTGTACTGTCCTGAGGTTTGTAGCTCACCTTTGGGAAAATAAAAAGTTGAAAGTGAGCTTCAGATAACAGCACAGAGCTATGTTCAATTGGGTCACGTATTTCTTTAACCATATTTATTACAAATGCTTCCTATGCTGTAGCACTGACTCAGAGGCAAATACTCAGTTATATTCTTGTTTTATATTTGGTTTGCTTTCTCCTCCACCCCCTGCCCAATTTATCTGTTTCTTTCTCATAGTTCGTTATTACTGTAAAGTTATTAAAATTGCATAAATCTGACAAGTGCTGCTATTTTTATGTGCCATGTCCACGATAACAGATAAATTAAAACCCCAAACTGTGAATCTTTAGTTTCTTGCACAAAAGTACATATACAGATGAAGTTTCAAATGGTAAATTTCAGGTGACAAATTACAATATGTTTCAGACATCATAAGGATATTTTCTGTACCTCTTGGATCATTAATTTGTATGGTTTTAAAGAAAAAATTAACTGGATCCTATTAAAGGATTATGTTTCACAACCTCACATATCTTCATGAATTCTTGTGATTCTGGTGCTGCAGAGCAAAGAATTGAGATCACGATCACAACAGGTTATGAATAATGCTACACCTTATAAATATAAAATCCATAAAAAAGGAATCAGTTTCAATCAAATTTTTAGGTTGCTGGTATTTACCTTTCAGGACAATTATGCATTTGTCTTTTGATAAGACAAATGGTATCCTTTTTTTGTTGTTGTTGCACTTATCTCAAACATCAGTTGTGACTGAATGTATGCTGCCATGTGGATACTGCACTTGATATGGTTTAGTGGTGAACAGTGGTGGTGCCAAGTTGATGGTTTGACTTGGTGATCAAGTGTTGGAAGTGTTTTCCAATAATTCTATAATTCTATGATTCCATAAAAACTTTTACAGTTCTTTTAGTTTGAATTCTTAACTCTATCACCTTCGTATTATGAATGAAAAAAAGCTCTCCTTCCTCCCTTCCTCCCTTCCTCCCTTCCTCCCTCCCTCCCTCCCTCCCTCCCTTCTGCGCTTCCTTCCGCGCTTCCTTCCTTCCTTCCATGCTTCCGCTCTTCCGCGCTTCCTTCCACACTCCCGCACTTCTGCACTTCTGCACTTCCTCTCTTTTTCTTCTAAGCACTCAAGTAGGAAAACAAGAATAGATTAATATCCTACATTAAGGATGAGGAGTAAAAGCCCAACTAAAACCTGTTCCTACCACCTTGCTAATTTTTCTTGTGCTAATAGTGATAACTGGTGAATAAGGATGTGCTTCTGTATCTGTCCTGATTTTTATATAAAGTTAAATTTAAACGTTCTGTACAAAAATTTTTCTCATTTAGCTTCTTGTTTTTCACAGTTTTAAAAGCATTAAGAACAGGACAAAAGTTCCTGTTTTACAGTCTTAGAACAATTAGAAAATGAATTTTCAGTTTTTCCATCCAGAGGCATAATGTAGAATAAAGTTTCCTAGATTCTCCTAAAATACTGGTATTACACTTACCCAAATTTGTCTATAAAGTATAATGCCATAGTAAATCTTTTACTTCCCTATTATGGCAATTGCTTCTATTTATATATTTGTCTCTAGTATAGTAACAACAGTACAAAAATTAGTAGCTTATATCTTCTTATCACAGAAAAAATAATTAAACATGTAATTATTTCTACTCCACTTTTTTATTGTTGGGCTTTTTAGTAGATAAACAACTGAAGGAATTCTGTTAAACCAAAGAGGGCAGCTATGGAAATTTATTTTGTGACTGAGACATCTTAGTAATTATGCAATTTATTTTTAAATGGAATAAGCACATATGAATTAAATTTCATAATGCTTTTCATCTGGACCTATACCATTAAATGAGGCACATATAAAAAAGCAAAATACTTATGTGCTGCTTGCAAAGGAATCGAAATATTCAAATTTATGATACTTAAAACAGATGAAACACGTAATAGGAATAATGCCCCTGCTGAAATGCCTGAAGGCATCTGCTAACTTAATTGTAAAACTTCATTATATAAGACAAAAGAACTGTACCTAGCCATGATACATTTTAAATCTTGGTTTACTTTTTTCCTTAGGTCCCAGGATAATGATTTTCCAGTTATAGAGAATGCTTCTGTGTAAATAGACTCTTCCTTCAGGAAAATAAGAAATGGCTAATAAACAAGCTTGGCATTTTCAAAGGCAATTAGTACAGCTTGAAATTAGATATGCAAATTAGCAGTGCTCCAATAAATTGGTGGTTGGTACACAGAATTTTCTCTTTAGATTTACAAAAAAGCACAATCCAAACCACAAAATGAATTTATGCTTCATTTTACTTTAAACCAATCCAGAGATTTTAGCATTCTACTCATGGTAAGTAGAAGAGTTGATTATGGTAATTTGAGGGCTTTTTCTTGTTTACGAGGCAATAACCATAGTCTAGAGCAATAAATTACAAAGTCAAAGGTGCTTATTAGTCTCTATACAACTTTTAATGTACTAAGTATTACTCTCAAATTAAAGTCACACTATAATGCTGGTTAATATATATGTTATTTTTTCTGTTGTTGTTATCGTTATTGTTTTAGGTGTTATTTACATGTATAGCATTTTTTTGGGCATATTAGTAATTCAATTAAGAATAATTAAATTTCTGAATAGGAGGGAAAGATGAGGAACTCTTTCTGTTACATTATTCTAGAAAAGAATTGGGATCATCAGGCCTTCAACCAGATTCAGGCATTTGTTTATTAATCACAGAACAAGAACTTTTAAGCAAGAATATTAATAAAAATTAGGCCTAGATAAAATGTCTTGGAATTGTGCATTTTTATCCTTCCCTATAACTTAAAATACATTATAAAATTTAAGTTATGAACTGAGTTATTTAAAAGTTTAACTGGACAACTCTGTCCCCCACAACTTTAGTTTAAAATTGGTATTTAAAGTCTACACTAACTGATTAATTTTAGTAAGAAACTATTAAAGATTCATAGATGATCCTGAAATTTCAAATATCCTGCTGTTGTGGGTTTAGAGCTAGCCAAAACCCACTAGCCTACTTATATTCTGTTGTGAGATATGATTTTAGAGGAAAGGAAAACGCAGGCTTAAACTTAAGACTATAAGGGAAATTTATTAACAAAACAAACTAAAAAGGAAATAACAAGGAAAAGTCCAAATGAAACCTCCAGAACACTTCCCTCCCCCACCCACTCATCTCTTTCCCAACCTGACAACACAAAAACGGAATCTGGGATTTTAAAAATCAGTTATCACTTCTACAACAATCTTTCTCTATTTCACATAGGGCAAGGAGTCTTCTTTTTCAACACCCTGGAGATNAAGAGAGCGAGTTCAGAGTTTCCCGGGCTTCACAATGGAATTCACGGGGGTGGAACTCAGCTCTGAATAGCTTACAGAGCTGTCAGTTCTCAGAACTGGACAGCCATTGGCTCTCTCTGAAATTCCCAAGAGCCTCTTTCAGGAGAACTTTTTCCGGGGATGTCTTTCCTTTCTTTCCTCTCCAATACCAACCCAGGTCAAACCAGCACACCTGCCTATGTTTACTGAAATAATTTGGAAAAATAAAAATATCATACTGAGACATAGAGATCCAAATATAGGAAATACTGCATATTTAACAGCACTCTAACTGTCTGATTAACCCTCTTACTCACAGACAAAAGATAGTGCTGAAAATTTTTGAAAACTGCACATTTTTTGGCCATAGTGTCATATTTTCTGGGAATGATACAGTTGAATGTCTCTCACAGGTATCCTATTTGGTAAGTGTAGTTCCCCACCCATTATAGAAGCTTGTACATTCCTCATCCCTTTCAACTTCTTGCATCTCTTTCTCTCTTTCCTTGTTATTCTTCTTTTTTTGTCTTCCTGATTCTTCTACCTCCTGCTCTTTCTTTGCTTTGCTTCTTCTGATGTCATTTCAAGTTCTAGTTCTCATGTTCATGCAGACTTTGAAAATTTACAAGTAGACTTGGACTAGCAACTCTGTAGAATGCAAAAAATTATATTTTGCCTTCTTGTCCAGAAACTTTTCATTGGTATTATAATAAATTATTTTCTTCTATGCAATATTCATTTATATTAGACCTCAACAAGCTCACTGGAGAGTTTTATCATTCCCTAAACACAAGGAAGCTTTAATCATTTATGTCTCATAAAACCTTATAGTATAATTCTTAGCTGATATTTCTCCTCCATATCTATTCATTGGTATTTGTCACATATGTGGATTCTTTAGTTTTGGAAAATATTTTGTGCTAAATGAATCACAAAGATCATGTCATTTACTGTGCACTGTGCACAATAACTGACCAGCTTAAAGGTAAATGACACAGAGTCCAGTTTATAGGACCAAAGGGGGGAAAAAATCAAATCTAAGAACTGAAGATAATTTTAAAACAATGTAATGATTCCTCAGTGAACTTCTGCCACTGCTAGCATCAGAGGAAAAATCTTCCAGATTGACTTGAAAAATTTACTTGTGATTATTTATATAAAATTCAGGGAGAAGACGGTTGTCACTACACAAAGTAGCTTTGCATTCATAAGAAAACATTAGATTATCTAAATGCCCTCTAGTCTTCAACCAAAACAAGAATTTACAAACTCAGTAGTTGATACACTGAAGAAAACTAAACCACTTTTCTACTTTTCCAGAACTTCAGGGAGCTAATATAAAAATTTCACTCAAGTGTAAGCATGTGCTCTAATATAAGATATACAAGTACTCAGTACTTTTAAAAGTTAGAAAATTATTTTATTAGATAGAAGCAAATATTTCTCTTTGTGCAGTAAATTCAAAGTCTCTTTCTGGGAAACAAATAGGATCAACATCTTAACAGACTATTAGCCTATGAGATTTTTCTGCATGATTTTTACTATATGCAGTTCTTTCTTTCTTGCGCAGTGACCAAGGACAAGATGTCTAAAATCTCCTGGTCAAGCTGATATTTTAATTATTTTGTAATGCTTTTATACTGAGTATCTAGAAATCAGCTGTTGACAAGGTTTACTTTTTTAAAATCATTATTTTAGCCAGTCCTCAGAGACACAGAAAATTATCCTCTCTAGTAGCCATTCAGATTACAAGTTTCTGTTTCTACCTTTTTTCAGTGGATAAAAACTTGTCACTGCATCCTGGGTGTCTTATGGAGCATTGCTTTCTAAAATCATCCTGAAACTTATTGCATTATGATGAGCACTTTCAAGACAAAATATGTACCCAGCAATATATCTGTAATAGTATGATTTATAAGGATATCTTGGTGACAGTTATTCATAGTTAAGGCAAACTCAATAAATTTAAAATGTCCTGATATATAAACCATGATGTAAAATGTATTTTAAGGAAAAAAACAAGCCCTAGACCTTAGGTCACTAACAGTTGGAACTTTAAAGAAATCCTATAGGAATATAGGAATATTGCACTGACATGAAAAGCTTCAACCAGCTCTGTTCTGTGTGAGTGCATGTGTTTGCATATGTGGATTCTGTTTGTGTATGAGATCAGCTCTTTTTCCTCAAGCTGAACTGCACAGCAAGTCAATGCTATTCAGAGTCTGAACAAGCTGGTGTCAGAAGCGAAGGCTGGACAAACAGAGCCCAAGATATGGGCTGGGACTCCGGGAAGACAGGGTTGGCAAAGGCTTTTCAGGCTTTGACAGACGAGCAGATGGGCATGTGTCAGTAGCTCAAGGGAGCTGGGGATAGAAGAAGTGATAGCAGGGGAACTCTTGACTTGATAAAATGGAAAAAAAAGAGATCTGCATGAGTTGTTCACAGTGTTGGTGGGGTTTAAGTAGCTGCTGGGAAGATCATTGCTCTCTGTGTCAATCCATACGGATGTACCTCTGCACTGTGTGCATGTGTATCAATATTTTTGAAAATGCTTAGGCTTGCTGCTGTAGGATCATCTAAAGAGGAACAGCAGCAAACAGACTGGGGATAAGAGCTCCCCTAAGTCCCAGGTTTGGCCTGATGTTAACAACATTAATAAATACATTACTTATTAAAAAGATTAATTCTTTAACTGAAATGTAAACTAAAATTTAAGAATCGGCAAAAAAAATTAGGTAAACTATTAATGGGATGAGACTTTCCGTTCCTGAAAATATAAAGAAATGAATTCCCATTTTGGGAGTTATTGAAAATTTTATGTCAATGCTATACTACTAATTAGACAGTAAAGGCTAGTGAAAAAATTTACTTTTTACCACTGACTGCCCTTTGTTTTGATTGTGATCTGGCTTGGTTTTGACTGTGATCCTGGTTTTATTTCATCCCATATCTTTAAAACAATTGACAATGCAACTTTAAAGCTTCAAATGTAGAGGATTTACACCTGAATAATTCATTTTGTTGTGTTGAAGTAGATAGAGGATGTGTAGGGCTTTTAACCATGTTTATTTTCTCAATAATATCCTCAAGCTTGGACTCATAGTTTTATCTCTTTTTATTTTACAAACAAGATTGTAAAAATGGCTTAAGAGACCGAGAAGATATATAGATACAGTATATTTTATCAACATTATCACATATGACATTGTAGCCAGCTATGTAGAATAGAAAAAAAAATATAGACTGTCTAAGCTGTAATCACAGGCAGACAATCTTTGAAATAGAGGACTTTGTAAATCACTCCTTAAGATTTGTAATATGGCTTTTAAGTCATAAAATGTGTTCCTACCTTAATAAGATTATGACTAGTTATGTATCATATATTGTCGGGGTGTGTTCCCTTTAGGGGGGAGCCCAGGGTCGTATTCCAGCTAGCTGAGGACCCCAGGTTAAACAGCCCCAACAAGGACAGAGGTAAAAGACGAGAAGTGCTCTCCCTCTTGGGACTAAACGTCCCACAGTTTATTGCAGAACAACTCACGTGGCATCCTGGAGCAGAGGAGGAGAGAGAGGGGGTCCAGGCCCCCTGGGATAAACCCAGGCAGAGGGGGTGGGGAGAGGTGACACACCTGAAGGGAGGGGAGAAGAGAGGAGACATCTCAGGTGACTCATCACCATTGGTCTCAGGAGAAGGGGGGTATGTGGGCAGTGCAATGCAACAGTGTATATTCTGTGCCCTCTTTGACTTTTTTTTGGCAGTGTTATGTCATAAGGTGTTTCTTTTTCCAAGTCATCCTTCCCACCTTTCTCTTCACTTGTTCCAGTTCAGCTCATCTTCATTACAATAAAGAACCAGAGCTGTATACAGAATTTCAAATAAATTTTCAGTGGTGCCATTTATAAAAGAGGTAACAGTTTTTGGTTCCTGATATATCTGTCTTGGAGTGTTCTGGCTGTGTACCCCCCTTTCATCACAAAGCTTACCCACAATTCAGTTGTTTCCAAATAATGAACAGAACAGCTCATAGCATTTTTAATAGAACCTAGGACGGTAAATTTTAATTTCTAATACAATTTTTTCCCTGTTTTTTTCTTCTCATTCTCCAGTTTTTCCTCTTCCATGATATCCTGTTTCTTTGTATTAATAATGTCGCAACTGTCAGAAGATTTCATCACTACATTACCAACTTTTGTTGTTTTGTGCCACAGTGACTAATTGGACTAATATTAAAAACAACCTTAGTAACACCTTTATCGAAAACCACAAATGGCTATTTGTATTACAGTAATAATATTCAGAATAAAACAGCAACACTTGGAATGGTATTAAATGTTGATTAGTCCTATAGGACTGATAGTAACTATATGTTAGATGGTTTCTTGAATTAATATTTTTAATTAAACAAGTATAAATTTCAAGAGAATACACCTGGATTTTAAACTACTAAGAAGCCTACAACAAACTTTGAAATTAATAAATCTTCAGCATAATAAGAACACTGAGACAAGATATAATTCCTTTACTCTTTATATATAAAGATGGTAGTGGAAGCTAACCAGATCCTGGCTGATGCATCTTTCACAGAAGTACATCAGGCTTTTTTTTTAGGTAAAAGATTTATGCTGAAGATTATCCTAAACCAGAAAACACTAAAACCACTTTTTTAAATTTTCAAAATAAAGCTGCTTAAAAGTCAGTTAAGCTGGAATTATGCAAAAAAAATAACAATCTTGAAAAAACATTAGACAGAGAACAGACTTGCTAACAGAGATGGGAATAAAAAATCAAATTCAGCAAGATTGTAAGTTTTGTATTGTACACCGGTTGCATTACTGATTAGAACTGAATACTTATTTCAATTTCATGATCTGCATTATTGTTCAAAAAAAATTACTTTTTATAACTAATTTCAATGCACACAGCTCTTAGGAGAAATGCATATTAGGTAGCAAACAGTAATAACAATAAGCTATATCAGTAGAGTTCTAATTCTAAGCTATATCACTGATGAAGTATTATTTTGCCAGTGTCCAGATTATTAATGCTTGTAAATTGTCTTAAATCCAGTACTGACAAACAATGTGCATATATTGAAGCAATATTTTACAAAATAGTATTTTTGACTGTACCTTCCTCCCTCTTCTCACTGTTAGATGCTATGGGCATGCTCTATCTAAACAAAGGTTTTGTAAGTGGACAGACAAAAATCTAGAAATATGGCCTCTTCAAACTCACATGCTTGTTTCTACTTCAGCTTTCAACTTCCTTTCCACCAAGGAGCAGCAGAGCAAAGTGGCTCTGCAAGCTCAGGAGACTGAGTGGGATTCACAGCAGGACAGAGGGAAGGCTCCAGGCCAGCAAGGCTCTGTCCTGTGTGGCTGAACATGTTGAGCAGGGCAGCTCTGGAGGCAGCAGCTGGGGCAGACAAGAGTCCAGTTCCACCTACACACCTTTGTGCATGGCAGGTTCAATCTCAAGACAGAAAGGAATAAAGCAAAGCTGCCAAGTCAGTCAGAGATCTTGAATTTTAAAGCGAGTCCCAAGCAGAAGAGGAGCTGACTCTGCTGAGCATCACAAAGACTGCCTCTTGCACCTGCCTGAGGTGGCCACACCCCAGATCACCAAAGTGCTTCCTGAGGAGAAATACAGCCCCAGCAAATGATCAATATTCCAAAGGAAGATTTTTCAAAATTTGTGAACTACATTTTAACAAATTAAATCCTTTTGTACAGTTAATCCGTTACTCTAATCTCATGAGAAATCTCAACACATTTAAATGCATTTCTAAGTAAAATATATTAATTTTAAATAAATTAAAACCTCCTAATCTAAACCAAAACAAAAGCACAATATACTGAAAATTAGGAAAGAATATATCTATACCTTTCTACAGATTTATTCTGAGTTCCTGTGAGGCTTCAACATTTCTACAGGTACTGAGAGAATAGATTTGGTTTTATTTTTGATGGCATTACCAAAAGAAGAAATATAAAAATTTACACAGAAGCTGTTCACAGGTTTTTAATTGCCTCTATTTCTTTGAGAAAGCCTAAACACTACATTGCTGTAGGTCAGTGATTAGGAAAGTAATAAGATAATTGGTGTTACCTTTGTTACAAAGGAAATGGCTATCATGTTCCACATTATTCTTCAACAATGCTTCTGTAAGATGATTATACTGAAATGCAAATCACTAGCATGAAGCAGAAAATACAGAATTTTTTTAATGTTACCTTCCCCATAAACATCTTCATCACTGATGTGTCATACTCCAATGGCTTCTAGACTTTCTCATTATCTTTCTGTCTTATTTTCTAGATGTGAAATAAGAAATCTTGAAAAACTCAAGGAGGATGGAAAACAGTCTGGCTCAACTCTCTTTAGTAGCAATAAAAAGGAAACCTTTTATAAGATTTCAAAATAGGGGTTAGAAAGGTGTGGTAAAACATGAATAAAAATGTACAGTATAATCTAAATTAGAAAAAACTCACTGCTTACAAAGCATGTACAATATTCACAAAGAAAGCAACATGAGAAACCAGAACTTATGCTATTGAATTTAACATATCATTCTAGTCTTCTTTAGGAAGCCAATTCAACTTCATTGAAACTTCAAAATTAAAGACACTGAAGCATGTTAAGTAAATGCTATCATGCTCAATACACTGAATCCTAGAAAATAATTACCTGTCTGGCTAAGAAGACAGATGCAGGTAATGCAACACTTCAGTGTTAAAAGACACTGTCTTTCACAGACTATATAAAAATGTAAATGCCAGTTTCTTGCTCCATAGTAGATAATACCCAGTTTTACATCACACCTTCTTACTTCAAATTATAAATTAGTGTCAGTGAAAATAGCATGTACAACATCACACTGCGTAGAGACAATTCATTGTCCCATGCATGCAGTGGTACTGGGAAAGTAAAATGATATAATGTGCATGCAAAATGACAGCTAGATTCCTATTTAACCTCATTGCAAAATATTCATTGCTTGTATGAATGTAAAAAATATCATAGAGTATTATAATAATGTTATATCTGACCTTTAGCAATATACATTTTTATACAGTTACTACTGAGTAGCCTGTGATTGTGATTTCTAGATATATTAGCAAAATTTCAAAATTTGTTGAACTATGGTCATTGTATTTAAAATTTAAAAGCTGTATAAGATTTTTCAGACATGTTTTCATTGAGTGACTATGCTTACATGTAGTTAACACCCTGAACACTTTTAAATAAATCTAGCTTAGAATGTAAGTTTAACATTTCAATAGACTAAAAATATGTAATTTAAGTTGCTTTTGTATCTGAATTCCTTCATATTCAGTTCAGTCTTACTTGCTTGGAAGAATTGAAATTATATTAAAACTAATACACATTTTGCCAGCAATTAATTTCATGCTCATAATTTATTCTGAGCTGAGTCCAGACTACTGACTCCAGGCAAAGAGAAATAAATGTATATAGTGTGAGTGTGATTATGAAATAAGGATTTATTCAGATCCTTGACCATATAGCACCACTATAATAAATATACTGCAGTCCCATTAATTACCCAAAGGGTGAAAAAAATACTTGAGAATATCATAGATTTGATGGATTAGGCATTTTATATGGATACAATCCTGCAAAAGAGTCTCTAATAAAGCAGAGCACTTTTCAGCATTTGTGTTTAAGGGGAAGAGGTGAACATATAGAAAATCAGAAATGGGAAATGTTGCTGAGGGACACCTATCCTGCAGAGTCCCTGACCAGAGCTTACCTGGTTTGTCAACTGTTGTGAAATATATGTCACACAAGACTCTTGTGACACCTTGAAGGCACATGCTCACAAATTCACCCAGTGAAATTACCTGTTAAATTTCAGTTATCCTAGAGAAGCTGTCTGTGAAAACTATTGCTATATGGTCAGTCACTTTTGCATGCCTTTTTCATCCTTACAATGCCAAAAAAACATTCAGCATAATTTTTCTGAAATTATATGTTTTGAATGCTATTTAGGATGATCTGCAAAGGACACTAGGTGACACAACTTTGCTAAGGATCATAAAGGATTTTTTCTGATGCAGAAGGTAACAAGACAAATGTGGCACGGTTCATTCATATCTGTTTAGCAGGCTCAAAAATTTCTAAGTTGGCCACTCATGAGTCTAGGAGAAGATAATTTAGATTTATCACTTAAAGGAGATATTGATATCTCTGGTCACTAATCAGATAGGGGGATTACTGTGGATGAGAAACTGGATAAGAACTGTCAATCCAGAAAGCCAACCATATCCTGGGTTATATCAAAAGCAGTGTCAATGGAGGTGATCCCTCTCACTCCTCTCACTCTAAATCCCTGCAGGTGTACTGCATCCAGAAAGGGACCTTATGAGAAAGGTCCCTTCCAATCCAAACTGTTGTGTGATACCGTGATTCTACGTTTCTGTGCTCATGAGTGAACTAATCAATATATTATTTAAATGATGTGATCATTAATAATGGGAACGGAAACCTCGGGGATATAATAGCTATCTATTATTGCATTTTTCATGTAAACCTCAGTTCAGTTTTTAGTGTCAATTAATAAAGCACATAATAAGTCATTTGAAAAGAACAGGATATAAAATCATAATAAACCCACAATTTCCTTCCCAATTAATACGTTCTGCAGCATTGTTGAAAGTAATGGAAAGGTTAACAAACAACTGTGACAGCATGGCCTCAGATTTTCTAATGTTCATTTTGCCTACTTTATTATCCTATGAAAAGTGACAGTTCTTTAGAAACCACCTATAGGACAGGTGACAGTCTTTAGCAGACATATGAAAATATAACACAAGCCTAGGAATCTCTTGCCTTTTAACTACTCCATTTCTTTTGTTGAGTATCTTCAGGTTAATAAAAAACAAGTTATCAACAGAAAAATAAGATAGGGGAAAATTTAGGCGAGGAACTGAAGAGGCCAAGGTCCTGGAAAGCAACATAGAAATACAAGTAATTAATTACTTCATAAGCTCCAAGGGAGATATTTCTTGTTAACTAGATATTCACGGAGAGAAATTTAAACTAAAGCTATGTCTTTTGGGGAACCCTGGATGAATCACTGTTAATTGGAAACTGATAAGACCACTTTAATATGGCCTTTAGGCAAATGCCTTATCTGTCAAGAAATTTATGATCAAGCAGGTCTACAGTCTAGATTTCAGAAGTAATTGAAGAAGAGTGCAGGGTACAGACACTGTGTAGTTTAACAGATATAAATGTTCCATACTAGATGATGACTAGGAAGCGTTGTTACATGTTTATACTTTCCATATTGTGTAGAGAGAAATGGATGCTGAAGAGAATAATAGGAACACTAAAATTACTGACAGAAAAAAAACAATGGAGTAATGATTTTACAGAGGGCTTAGTCTTTGTGTTATAATATAGCTACAGAATAAAAGAGCAACAATCTCCAGAGACCCACTGGCATCCACTAATTCATCTTGTAAAAGGGCACTGGGGTTAAACCATCTAGAAGCTGTCTCTTCAATTACTTTAAAAGGCTAAAAGAACGATGATCTTTTTCTAAGGCCTTGTTACACTGGATAGTCCCTGCAGGTAAAAAAAGATAATCAGACTGACAAAATTCAGTGAATGGACAGTTAGTGCTTCTTACTGCACAAGCCAACAGCCTGGAGACAAGGGAGGAATGTCAAGTCCCAGTTTTTTATTGCTTCACTGGATTTGTTAACTGTTACTTTTTCCAGTTGCATTACATGAATATTTTGGATGTCACTTGAATCTATTCCTGCATGATCAGCTCCTCTTAAATGTTTGTTTTAAGCAGTGGAACAAATTGTAATCACAGTTACCACAGTGTAAATCATGAGTGACTCCAGTCCAGACACTGGAGTGTCATATCATGAAGCTAAATTCAGTTCAGAAAGAAATCACTGAATAAATGTGAACTTGCTAAAGAATCTTTTCTGGCACAGAGGTACATGTCAAATTATCCCTTATATAGCTATCCAAGATCTCTGCAGCATGTGTGTTGGCTCTTTCTTCTGTAAACAACAAAGCTATTCTTTTCTGTGTTCTGACTCATTCAGTCATTCTCCAGCTCCCAGTTTCTACTATGTCTGTGTACCTTTTAAGGAATAGACATGATAAAAAAGTTCTCTAAAAATATCCCCAAGAATTTTAATGCCAGTGTGAGAAGTGCATGTGTTAAAATCTTTTTTATGAGCAAAGAAAAAGACCACCTTTTGTACATTTAAAAAATAATGTCATTATAACTGAAATCTAATAATTGTTGGCCAGCTAATTATTACAGAATAAGAAAAAATACTAATACACTTAAAATTGCTAAATATGCATTTCTCTGCTATTACAATTTTCCTGTTGTTTTGTTTACCCTCACCCTGCTTCTATGTCCTAAGTTTGTGATGGAGTGCTATTGGGAATTTTTAATATCGGAGGTATATTGCCAAGACAAAAAGATATGATATTGATGCTGATCGTTTCTTCTACACAGTTTTTTCTCTACACTCCCCAAGGAGTAATTTTTGTGTTTGGTAGCATGATCTTTCTTCCATGACTTGCATCTCCAGACTACTAGACTAATTGACTATATGTGCTGGTATGTTAGTACATGTTGTCTGTTTTCTTTGTTACCCTCAGGATCAGTTTCTGTAACTGCTCATGGATAAGTTGTTTACAGCCAAGGAGTGTCTAGTGAAAATCCTACATTCCATGCCCATACTCTATGTTGCATCTCATTTCCACACTTCTCAAGGACTCAGCTTTCCTATCAGGCCTGTATTACTCTACCCTACATCATAGGATGGATATGGATTGACAAGGAAAGAGCAACTGGTGTTATCTCTCTTGATAATGGTGGTCCACAACATTCTTGCTTCTATAGTGGAGAGATACATATATTTAAAGAATGAACTATTTGATGGAGAAGGAACTGGCTGTATGGATGCATCCAAAGTTACAGTCAATGGCTCAATGCCCAAATAGAAAATGAGTGGTGTTCCTTAAGGGTCCATATTGCGTCCAATACTATTTAATGTCTTAGTTCATTACATAGATGATGGGATTGAGTGCATGCTCAGCAAGTTTGCAGATGACACCAGTCTGGATGGTTCAGTCCTTGAGCAAAGAGACAGCATCTAGTTGAACCTGAACAAGCTTGAGGAGTGGGAAATGTAGACCTCATGAAGTTCAGCAAGGCCAAGTGAAAGATCCTACACTAGGGTCAGGGAAATCAATCCCCAGTATCAGTACAGAGTGAGCAGTGAATATGTTGAGAGCATCTCTGTGAAGGAAGACTTTGGGTATACTTGTGGATTCACTTGAAGCAAGCCTGGCTAACCCTAGTCCTTATTTTTGCAATCTTGTCATATAGTTCAGAGACTGCTTCTAGCAATACTATACTGTATGACTAGGCTATAGACTAACACACAGAACTTGTAGTTACTCTTGTGGCTTCTTTATTTTTGGAAAGACATCACCAGCTGATATATGATGTAATTTGATGTGTCTATATCACCTTACAAAACAAGCTACTCACCTTTATTTTCCCATTATTTACTTTTTATTAAAGATTACCTTTTTTATATTTATTTTTAACTAGTTTTAACTAAGAAAAGTATTGTCTCACTACTTCTCAGACATATAAATAGAGAATTCATATGTTATTGTCTACATTCACTCTCATATAAAGAACACAAAAGCATTACACAAAAGAAAGATAGGATTATTTGCCTCAGCCCAAAACACAGGAGAACTATGAATCACATATCGAAAAAAGTTCATCTTCTAAAATATCTGTAGGTAAATAAAATTCTTGATAAAGGGCTAAGATATGACACCTGTTTTTCTGCTGTACTGTGTTTTTTTTAATTGATGCCATTTCTCCTTCTCTGCTCTTTGCTGACTGCCTGCTAGATTATGAGGAAATAATCTAGGTGTCTGAGGTGACACAAAGTAGGGTCAAAACACAATGGAAATCAACTAACTATTTGGCTTCTTAAATTTCTCATAGTATAAATTTCAGATTCACCCTTTTAGTCCTGAAAAAAGCTTCACCAACTCATGCTATTAAATATGAATATTAATAAAAATTATCAATTATCATTATTAATACTCTTGATCATATAAATACATATGTGTGCTGGTTTATTAAACAACTTTGCAAGCATGATAATAAGTAATTGCAGCTAAATCTTTCTGCCTTGTGGAGAAATGAATGAATTATTAATCTGATATTTTCAATAGTTTGATAGTGGATAAGTTCCCTTGGATCTTTTAGATATGCAATGCAATCATGATGATTTTAATTTTTTCCAACAGCTTCTATAAACAAAGCCTTATGAAGATGATTTGTAAAAGTAAAAGAAAATAAAGCCAAAACTGTAAAAGCACAATTTTGCTAGAAGCCAATGTCCTTATTTGACCTTAAAACCATGAGGTAGCTACCTAAACAATGTAGGCAGAAGATTTAAACACATCAACATCCTAGTCATATACTCCCATGTTCATATTTCTGTTCTTCTCCTAATTGCATACACCTGCACCAAATTTTGAAATAATTACTAACTCTGTTTCTTCAAGGTACTGCAAGGATTTTCCAGAGCAGTTAGACCCTCAGTAAGTATTTTGCTAGCTCCTGCCCCTGAGGAACTCTGAACCAGTCTTAATATCTCCTCGTGGATCCTTTACTCATTGTAATGCTATAAAGCATTCTTCTCTCATCTCATTAACATGGAAGCAGTTACATTTCCATGTCATAATTAAAGACAGACGCAGAGAGTATGTGGTGTTCCATTAACCTGTCCAGAGAGTCACAGGAGTAGGAGGCAGAGACTTCATCTTGCTTCAGGTAGTTTATAGTCTTACATCACTTTACAATGACTTTTTAGTGTTAAAATATAGGGGATGACTTTCATGCACAGAACTGGAATTAAAAAAAGGGAAAGGGTCTGTGATGTGCTTCAAGCAGTGCTACAGAAGATGGGATTTTTCCTGCCTAGATTTGAAACTGAAGCAATTGCATCCTCTGTAAATATATGGCAAAATTTTAGAGCAGCCACATTCACATTTTTTGCAGCGTCCAGTACCACCAACATTCTGTGATGAGTTGGGCAGAGTACCACCTCAGTTGCTGATGCCAATACAACCTACTTAATATCAAAGCATTAAAAATAAAGAGAATTTTAACATTTTACATGATATTGCATTCTACATGCTTCTTTGGTTGATAGTTGTGATTGATGACTCGATCTCCAAATAGAGACCAGTGATGGTTGATGTTTCTCAGGGACTGGCATTGGGACTAGATCTGCTTCCCATCTTTGTCAGCAACATGGACAGTGGACTTGAGTGCACCCTCAGCAAATCTGATGATGGCATGAAGACACTGTGGTGCTGTCAACATGTTGAATCGAAAGGATGCCTTCCAGAGGGACCTGGACAGGCCTGAGAGGTGGACCTATGTGAAGTTTATGTATCATAGAATCATAGAATGTGAAGTGTTGGAAGGGATATTAAAAATCATCTAGTCCCAACCCCTATACCATGGGTGGAGATGCCACCCACCAGATCAGGTTGCTCAGAGCCTTTTTCAGTCTGGCCTTGAACACTGTCAGGGCTGGAATATCCAAAACTTTCTTGGGCAACATGTTCTGGTGTCTCACCACTCAAACAGTAAAGAATTTCTTCCTAATACCTGATTTAAACCTACCGTGCAGTTTGCAAACATTAACCCTTGTCCTGTCAGTACATAAGTGTCACTCATATAAAGTCCTTCTCTAGTTATCTTATAGGGCTTTATGCAATGATAGATTCTCCTTCAATCCTTCTCTTCTCAAGGCTGAATAATCCAAATTTTCTCAATTCATCTTCATAGGAGAGGTGCTCCAGCCCTCTATCATCTTTGTTGTTTTGGTCAGGACCTGCTCAAACAGGTCCATGCCTTGCTTATATTGGTTGGCCCCAACAATGGATGCATTACTCCAGGTGAGATTTCACAAGAGTAGTGCAGAGGGGAAAATTCATCTCCCTTGACCTGCTGGTCACAGTTCTGATGTAACAAATATTGGTGAATGAGGCATGAATAAAGATTCCAGCCTTTCAGGCAGAAATGGCCCTGAACAGGCTTCTCCCATATCCTGAGACATCTGCAACTTCTGGTCCAAAAATAGCATTAGTAAATTTTGCAGGGATTAATTTTTCAGTTTAATATATAAATTGATTAAAATATTTAAATTGATTAAAAGTTCTGCTTTCAAAGATACCTTATTTCCTCAATTTATATTTTTTAATCATTTCAGATGCCTAAGATGGAAATTTGTGAAATTTTACCTACTGTCCACTAACTTTTTAGGAATTTCACCACTGTGTTCCATTTAAGTCCTGCTGAGGTACTTATACAGAATTTAGGAATAGCTTCTATTCTACTAAAAAGCCCATGTTCAAGTCAATGACATGGGAGATCTAAACTGGCATTTAAAAATGCAATCCTGTCTCAATGGTTTCAAGAATCAGACTAATCCTGATAGGCCTGCTCAGGTATAAATGTAATTAGAAAGGAAAGCAAATAGAAGTGAATAGACAAGCCAATGTTTATAAGCTCTATCACTAAGTATTCTGAAGGATTTAAAAGAGAGATCTGAAACAAAATCCTCTGATAAATGGTTATTTCCATTTTTGAAGCTGTTGAGTATATAGAGGTGACCTTTTGGTGCTGGGTGAACAATAAAGCATGAACCACTGTAGCAGCCAATGGAGGGCCCCTTGGTCCAACCCAGAATGTCACGACCTTTCCAGAGAGAGACTCCCAAGAGACAGCTTTCTAGGGGTCTCTGGCAGTCCTCTGGCCACAAAGAAACCTTAACAAGGTGCAGCCTGTGGCTGCAAGTGATCAGCTCAGTGATTTCAGCTCAATGATTTCAGCTCAGTGATTTCAGCTCAGTGATTTCAGCTTTGCTCACTGGGCTCTCTCAGGCCGACTCAGACACAGGGAGACAGAAGCGTTGTGTGGCGGTTCCACAGAGGCCTTTATTGTCCAGCAGCACTGCCAAGGGGTGCCAGGAATGACAGCTCCCTGTGAAGAGAACTTGCTAACACGTATGAAGTACAGGGTCACCCACTAAGGCAGTACAGAATCTGAAAAATATGAATGCGAAAACTTAAGGCATCAGTAAGACTAGACAGAGTATTCAAATGTTCAGAATAGCTTCCAATGCCCTGGTTGCTCTTGATTTTGAATTAAAAGGCTTTCAAGTTAGAAATACAAGCATGGAACTATACAATCATAGAATATGCTGAGTTGGGAGGGACCCATCAGGATGAAGTCAAACTCCTAGCCCAGTGCAGTAAAACCCAAAAATCACATTATGTGCCCAAGACCATTGTCCAAATGCTTCTTAAACTCATACAGGCTTAGTGCTATGATTACTTCCTTGGGAAGCTGATACAGAACTCAACAACTCTCTAATAGCTTCATGTCTATTGTAGTACCCAAAACTGCACAAAATTTTCAAGATGAGGCTGCCCAGAGCACAGCAGAGCAGAGCAGAGCAGAGCAGAGCAGAGCAGAGCAGAGAAGAGCGCAACAATCACCTCCCTTGCCCAGCTGGCCAAGCTGAGCCTGATTCCCGTAGGGCAGGGTTGGCCCTCCTGGCTGCCAGGGTGCTGCTGGCTCATGTTAAATGTGCCATCAGCTGTTGCTAGAGGACACAAAATGATTCACACAAACACCATATAGTATTAGAACAGGAAAAGAGAAAGTTTGTTCTCTGACTCCAGTATTTATAGGTTCTCCACAATGATCTAGAATTGGAGATTAAGGTTACCACCTTTCCAATCACACTGGTCAAACCAAACGTCCATCAAGTGACATTTATCAGAAGGAATGTAGAAAACAACTTATGTTTATGGAAAATTCATGAGAAAGTAACTAAAACTATGAAAACATTCTCAGAAGACTATAGTTTCAGGGCAACAATCAACAAGGACTCCCAGGTACTTTTCTGCAGCACTGCTCTTCAGCTTCTGATTCCCTAGCCTACATACAGAACCAGGGTTGTCCTGCCCCAGGTGCACAATCCAGCACTTGCCCTTGTAAAAGTGCTTAAAAATGTTTTAAGAAGCTGGACAGGTCTAAAGCCAGGAAGACACTGATTTTTCTGTTCTCTTAATACTTGAGCAGATGGTCTAAACACTGGGTCACTGGGACATCATAAAAAGTATCTCTTTTTCCTCCTCTACGATGAGCTGCATTTTCAAGCAAATACAGTACAGAATTATCTCTGAAGTGTTCTGATTCTTCTGGCATGCTGTATTTTTCTTCTAATCACATCTTAAAAAACAGCACCTGAGAGTATGCAATTTTCCTTTGCTTAGGTGTTTATTACTTTTTTCTGAAACTCATACTGAATGCCAATAGCCTGCATATGCTGAGATATATATTCTCTAAAGAAGATCAGATTGCTAGAATTGGTTTAGGTAATTTCAGGGATGGACCTACTGAGCAGAGGGAATGCTCAGCTTTTATTTTATTTGAAGCCTCAACAAATCATTTTCTGTATCTGTTCACTTAGGGAGTAAGACTAAAAATATCTTTTATTTTATGGTGTGAAGGCTTGAAGACCCAGAGTTGGGGATAAGTATTTTTCATTAGTAGGCAGCATGTACCCATATCCATATTTGTAATTTCAATATACCTGCCACTTGTTTTTTACTGAGAGGCTGGCTATTCTTAAATGGTTTTCTTTCTCATTGTAGCGTCAAATTCTTAACTTTGCTATGAGCCTCTCATCTTTTTACTCTTGAGCATAAGGGAGATAAAAACAGCAGGACAATATTGATACTGAACATTCTGTCAAGCAACTGGATCAGACCATGAAAATTCAGTCTTTTTTAGGAGGTGTTTCACTAGAGAATTTTATCTTCCTCTTTTCCAGAAGAAAGAAAAAAACTAATGCCAGTCTAGAAAAAAAAATATATTCTGTGACTATAAGTATTAATTTTCTTTCATGGCCAAAAATATCTTTGAACTTGAAGTGTTCTTTGGACTGCTTCTTATATAACAAGAAACGGTAAATATAAAGGCCCTAAATGGTGTATCTACAACATAAAATTGCATTCACCTTAGACAATTCTCTTTCACTGAGAACATCCATTTTCTAAATTACCTCAGCTTCTTTTCCTTAACAGCATTTTATCATGTCAAAATTGCCTTCTGAAAATTATCTCTAAGCAGTAGTAACCTATGAGCCTTGCTTGGGATTTATCTAAGAAAGGCTTTGCAAATCCATATCAAAGTTAAAGTGAGAGTTTTTAGCCCATATTATAAATGGGAAAATTCTCCCAACTTAAAGACATTAAGCTTGCGTGTCTGGAACTATTTCTTGTGTTCATTATTTTATCACCTTTGGAAGAACAGACAGACAACTCAGGAGGACTACCATGAGTCAGAACTCAGAAGGGTGTCATGACACTATGCAGGGAAAAATTAGAAGGGACAAAACCCAATTAGAACTTAATCTGGCTATATCTGTGAAAAACAAAATATTTTTATAAATATGTCAGCAAAAAATGAGTGCCAAGGAGAATCTCCATGCTTCACAGGTTGGGCGGTGGAATCGTAATAACACAGGATTAGGAAAAGTCTGAGATACTTAGCACCTTCTTTGCCTCAATCTTTAATAACACAAGTTGTCCTCAGGTTGTCCACCCCTTTAGTGAGCTGAAATACAGGGAGCAAAATGTAGCTGCCATAGAACAAGGAGGAAACAATCCGAGATCTGCTACACCTCTTAGACGTACAGAAGTCTATGGAGCCGTCTGAAATTCACCCAAGAGTACTGAGAGAGCCAGTGGAAGTGCTCACTGGACAACTTTCAGTCATTTACTAGTAGTCCTGGCTGACTGAGGATGTCCCAGCTGACTGTAATTTAGCAAATACAATACCCATCTGCAAGAAAGTCAGGCAGGAGGATGCAGGGAGCTGCAGGCCTGTCAGCCTGATCTCGGTGCTAGGGAAAATCATGAAGCAGATCATCTTGAGTGCCATCCCATAGGATGTACAGGACTGTGGAGTTCCCCTGCCCACAGTAAACAATGCCTTTGAGCCCCCAGGGACCCCGCCCCTCTGCCTTGGGGAGATAAGCCCAAGAATAGTAAAACTCCACCCTTCTCCTATATATCTGACCACCCTGCCCCTGTTCGAGGTTTTTCTGCCTATGGGATAAGCTGAGTGTGTTCCTGTACTGGTATTGCCCCTAATAAATGGATCCCTGGACTTAACCAGCAGAAACCTGTCTCATTGTGTCTCGTGCCAGTCTCCAGAACTTCCTGGACTTGATCCTGATGCTACAGAACACAAAACAGGACAGCCAGGGAAACATGGAACAAAGGCTCCTGGAACAAAGGTTTATGAAAGACAGGTCCTGCTCAACCTGCCTGATCTACTTCTGTGAGAAAGTGATCCACTTGGTGGATGAGGGAAAGGCTGTGGATGTTGTCTGCCTAGATTTTATTAAAGTCTTTGACACTGTCTCTTACAGCATTTGTCTAGAGAGTCTGGCTGCTCATGGCTAGGAGAGGTGCAATGTTCATTGTGTAAAAAATTGTCCGGATGATGGGGCCCAGAAAGTGGTGGTGAATAGAGTTAAATCCAGTTAGTGGCTGGTCACAAATTCCCCAGGGCTCAGTACTGGGGCAAGCCTTGTTTAGCGCCTGTATTCCTGGATGAGAGGATTAAATGCATCCTCAGTAAGTTTGTGAATGACACGAAGGTGAGTGGGAGTTTTGACCTGAGAGAGAGTAGAAAGGCTCTGACCTGGAGATGGTGGATGTATAGGCCAAAGCCTAATGGCCAAAGGAGATTGTCTGAGGTTTAACAAAGCAAAGTGCTGGATCCTGCACTTGGACAGGCTTATGGAGGAATGTCTGGAAAGCTGACAGCAGAGAAGGACCTTGGTGTGCTAGTTGACAGTGGCTGAACATGAGCCAGTGTGGGCCCAGGTGGCCAAGAAGGCCAATGGTGTCCTGGCCTTCAGTGTGGCCAGGAGTAAGAAGGCAGAGATCATCCTCCTGTACTCAGGTGAGGCTATACCTCAAATCCTGTGCTCAGTTTTGAGCTCCTCAGTACAAAGAAGACATTAGGGGCTGGAGAGTGTCCAGGGAACATCGATGAAGCTGATGAAGGGACTGGAACATAGAACTCATAAAAAGCACCTGAGACAGCTGGGGTTGTTTAGCCCGAAGTAAAGAAATGTTGGGAGGACCTTCTCTCTCTACAACTGCCTCAAAGGAAGTTAAGTCTTGGTGGGTATCAGTCTCTTCTCCTAAGTAGCAAGCATTAGGATGAGAAGAAATGGCCCCGAGTTGTTTCAGGGGATGTTTAGTTTGGATATTAGGAAAAATTTCTTCACCAAAAAGGTGGTCAGGCATTGGAGAAAGCTGCTGAGGTATATGGTGGAATGACCATCCCTAGAAGTGTTCAAAATATATTTAGATGTGACACTAGGGGACACAGTTTATTGGTGAAGGTGGCAGTAGTATTTTACTGGTGTGACTTGATGATCTGTGATCTAGGAAATCTTTTCCAGCTGTAACAATTTTATGCTTCTATTTCAGGCATTGGAGAAAGCTGCTGAGGTATGTGGTGGAATCACCATCCCTAGAAGTGTTCAAAATATATTTAGATGTGACACTAGGGGACACAGTTTATTGGTGAAGGTGGCAGTAGTATTTTACTGGTGTGACTTGATGATCTGTGATCTAGGAAATCTTTTCCAGCTGTAACAATTTTATGCTTCTATTTTAAATTTAGCATATTCTTAAAAATGTAATCAGTTCTTTAGACGTCAGAGAAAGCTGTGAACATAGCAATTCAACAAATATCTTCTGTCTTCTCTTATAGGTTTTCAAAAACTTATTCACAAAATTCCAAACACAATATAAAGTTTCTTACGGCTGCTTTGTCCAGTATTATGTGCAAAATGTGTCTTAAATTCAAGTTTAATATAGAGTTCCAAAATAATAATCGACTAACTATAAAAGTTAGTTTATATAGTACCATATTATTCCGACTCTAACCACTCAATTTAAGATTCAGTAACAAAGGGACACTGTGTTCTTTCAAATAATAAGTACTATCAAGATTCACATACTGAACTATTCTATTTTTGCAGGCAAAAATACAGAGATCTTGTAGAAAATATGTCACTTATGGTCTTATTAAAATGTCATTGCAAAGAATATTTGTAAGCAAATTAAAGAAATAAGTGAGAAAAATGAAATAAATAGCTTCTTTTTAATTTTCTAAGTTTTGAGGGCTTAATGTGTAAAGTTAAGACTGTAAAGAATAGAATTTTAATGTTTAAAGTCATCATAGTTATATGCGCATATACATCTATATGCTTGTAGACATAATAGCATGCGTTACATTCTCAGATTTAAGGGAATAATATATTTTGATCAAGGGAAATTATGTATATACTTAGAGAAACAATTCATTTACATCATTAAATCCAAATATCAAGGTATACAGTAAACAAATTCTAGTTTAATATAGTATGCTGTGCTAAAAATTCTCAGCTTAATTGCCAAGAACTAACAAAGGAGACCAGCAAATGATAATTGAGTTGATTAATGTATGGTGACAAGTTGGGGGAAATGAAGCATTTTCATGCTATATGGATGAAAGTGCTACCACTTGTAAAGCTGCTAACATAAGCATTTGTAGAACATGCCAATATAAAACTTTTATTGTGAGTCTCATTCATGTTTTGAAGGCAGTGCATGAGAGACATTATAATCTTCTCGTTTGCATTCTGTTTAATGTTGTCTTTTTCTATTGCAGTTTGTAAAGGCACCTGTGATGAGGGATTAGGACACACATGTAGCTGAGAGAATATTTTTTTTCTCTAGGAAAAGAACAGTTATAGAAACCAATTGGTAGAAAAAAAATAAGAATGGATGCCTAAAGACTGTGATAGTTCCCATTTTTCAGTAAGTAACCTATATTTGTTTAAAAATATTGTTATAGATTAATCAGTATTTGTAAGAAACATTACTTTATCTTGTTTCTTTTTTGTGAATAATTTGAGAAAATACATTCAAAATGTTGAATTTTAGATTAGAGAGTGAGATCTTCAGAGAATACCTAGTAACCTTGTCAAAAGATCCTTGAGGGCAGAGCTTAAGTCATGATTTAAGATCGCTATAACAGCTACAGTTTTAACTTGAAAATAAAAGAATTATACTTAAAGTAAGAAAAATTCTCATATCTTCAACTTTTCTATTTAAATTAACACCTCTGAAAACTTCTGAATAAGATACATTAATATCATAAGAGGGATCAAACAAAACAACATCAGCTTTTAACTATGAAATGAATCATTGCCTCAGGATGGAGGCTTATTTCTGAATTATTGTGCATTAGTTTTCTGAAATAACACTATGTTTTATTTCAAAGGTGCATGAAAATATATAATTAATAAACTAGCTTTTCATTCTGAGTATTTGATGGTAAACAAGTTTATGGGAAAAGTAAAGTGAATTTCTAATTTATTTTTAAGTCTTTTCACTTTCTAAAAGAGGCATAGAGTAGCTTGTTCATTAAATCCAAATTTTAAGTGAAAGAATGAACGAATAAAGCATTACATTTTTGAAAAACAAGAAAAAAAGTCCAGGTAAGGCCAAAAGCATGTGTGTATGTATGCATGTGAAAATTATATATATATATATGTTTATATATTTATTAAAACTATAAAATGATATGATATCTCTGAAATGATGAAATACGTTAAGTTTTATATGTTTATGCATATATATTAAATACAAAGTAAGAGATGTAATCAGGTACTAATGTATTAAGCCATCACATTTTTAAACCTCTTGGCTTTAGGAAAGCTAAGAAAGTTAGAAGAAGAAACCTGTTGTAATGAAAGAGATGAAAAGGACTTTAGAATGAGGAAATACAATACAGAAAAAATGAAGTTATGGAGGAGATGCCCGACATAATCATTCATATAAGAGGAGAAGGAGGCAGAAAATCAGCATTCCTATGAAAGAATGATGGAAAGACAGAATACAATTATACATTTTCTTATATATAAGTAGTAAAATAGTATTAACAAAAGCCTAAGGAAGTACAAAAAACAACTCACCAAAAATAGTGGAGATGAAGAGGTCCATTACTGGGCCACTCATGGACCTTGATGAATTCATAATTAACTGGTGTTTGCCTCGTATGTTGAGGCTAAATACATGTCATCTGGAATGTAAAATATAAAACATATTTGAGAAGAAAATGAATAAATTATTGTATAGCAAGAGTTCACTGGCAATTCTAGAAGAGTGGGGAGGTGCAGCTTTGTTTGATGAACTGTCAGAATCATGTGAAGGGTTGGTACTATAGGTGTTGGGATACTTTACCTACCTGGTATGGTACTGCGAGATGTAAGACAGCATGACATGTAAGGTAGGATTTTGTCTTTCCAGTTTTCAGCACATGAGTGTTTAGTGCTTATCAGCTGAACTGGCTCTGGGCAAAAAAACTCATCACATCACTCACAACATTAAAATTGCCTTTTTCATTTCTTTACAGACCGTAAATATAACCTAGATGACTGATGAAGCTGTAGCTGCCATTGACAAAGAGGCAATAATGCTTTGTTAACTGAATCCCAGAAAAATTCTTTGAATATATAGTTATATGTAACACCTGCAGGAGAGGTTGCTCTAATAAAACTTGGAATATTGAGAATATGTTGATAATTCTTGTGTTAAGAAGCAAAACAAAATATAAAAATATAGTGCATGAAGGACTTAAATATTCTCGTTTCCATTACATTATTTTATTAGAACTATGGAAATATAAATATTTTGTACTTTAATGTTACATCATTTTATTTGTTGAACTCATATATTCTGAAAGCCTATAAAACATCCTAAGAAATAAGCCAGAAAGTGCAAGAGTTTTACAATATTGACTTTTTTTAATGATTGATATTGAAAATACACATATAAACAGCCCTACTGCAAGAAAGCTTGTGCATATAATAAAATATATTGTGCATATAATAAAAAAATCATGTTTGCTGGATATGGATATTTCTTCATGAACCTCAAACACAGAAGAGATTATGTAGAAAAATCAAAGCCTAAGACAAGCTATGAAGCACAAGCTGACCTGAGCAAAATCAGGAGAGCCATTCCACAAATTAAGTATATTAAGGAAAAAAGTTACACAAGCAGCTATACTTCAAGTAGGTTAACAGCAACATGGAAACTTTGAAGTTTATACTAATGTCACAAAAATTAAGTAAATCACATTATACTAATTTGATGAACACGACATATGGCAATTGCAATGACAAAGATAAAATCTTAGTCAAGAATAAGAAAACTTTACAAGTGCTCAGGTTGATTCATACACTTTCCTTTTAGAGGTTCATTTCATATAAAAACATTTAGACTTTTGGTAATGAAATCTCAGAATTTAAGTAATTTATCTCTTTAGAATTCAAGGATACTTCTTGAGGTTTTGAAAAACTGGGTTAAGCTCTATGGTCCCTATTTTTTATTAAAATCAAAAATGAAGAATTGCTAGATATAGATATGCCTGGCTAATAAATGTTCCTTAAAAATATTTGGAATGAGTAATCAAACCAATTATGTTTTCCAGTTTTCCTTCTTACTTGTTTTTCTTATTGTAGCATCAATAATAATCACAGACAAGAAATTAAAGAGATGAGACATCTGGTGGTATGGATAGAACAGTACTAACTACACTGGCAAAGCTGTGAAGCCTCCACCACCACTGTTTAAAACAGAATGGAAAACATCTGTCAAAAATTACTTAAACAGAAACCAAGTTAGATACCTTCATGGTCTCCATTCCAATCCAAACATTCTATGAACTGAATAAAAACAATAGACAAAGAAATATTCTAGTGGCATTAAAGAACTGCTCAGAACCAAGTTTCTATGTGATCATAGAAGTAGTGTCTATTTAAAAAATTAATTAAATACATTTATTTATTTTATGTATTTTTTTAACTGAGTAGCAACTAACAAAATAACATTAAATCTTATTCAAAAACATTAAATTTAAAGTTGATAGAAAAGTCTTCATTTAATTGCTTATAGCATTTTAAGCTACTCATGTTACTCTCTAACTTAAAACAGCAGGACTTTCTATAAATAATCAAAATTTTAACTTTATACTTTACAATAGGTACCCCATTATGTCATTTCAACCTTCTTGAAAGTCTCTTTATCTTGATTTCTTGGCTTAAAAATCCATTATATCTCACAGAATCTCAAATATAACATCCTTTTATCAAAAATTTCATAATTACCCTCCATTCAATAGAGAAAAAACTTTTATAACCTTGGTGCAAGTTCTGAGAACTATGTGTTAATTATACTAAAGCAGCATCTAAGCTAGTTGCTTTTTACACAGACTTTGCACTCCATTTGTACTTTTTCAGTTCTTCAGTAATACATTCATAATGCTTAAGCGGAAAGGAGAAATAGTAAAAGAATAAGTCATTGGTATATTGAATAAAATACTATAAAGAATCATTGAGTTGTGTGGCCTGAACTACTTGTTAATTTTTTTCCTAGTTAATCTATATAAAGCCCAGATGGTTGCAGAGTCTCAGAGCTTTTATCACATTTGTTTTTTTCCAATAAGAAGTCATATAAGGAAACTTCAAAGATGCCAGCTTGATCTGATGAAGGTCACTTTAGTCTCCTTGCTTGAAAGGAAATCGAACTCTCAAAGGCACTCTGAGGGACTACAGAGACATTAGATTTCCTGCATTAAAGTGGCATTTGCCAATGCCATGAACAGTTTTCACTGAAGAAGGGAGAGAGACAAGAAGGACAATAAGACCTTCCTGGTTTCTTTCCTCAATGACAACCAGATATATATAAAATCCAGTTGTGTGCTCATGCATGTGAACTATCCCTCTGAAACCTGCAAAAGGTTGGGCATTAGAATTACAATGCAGTGGTGAGAGAACATTTATATTCTTGGCCTTGCAAATAAGTCACAGAAATTGGAAACTACCCAGAAATTACTGGAAGAGAATGAAAAACTGTCAATGATGTACAGAACAAGGCAGAAATAGTTCAAGGATGCCATGTTTTAAAAAGTAAATAAAACTGTGAGGTAATTTAGAAAAAAGATCCCCTTTGTTTGCAGAGAAATAACCTAAGGAATTTTTCACTTTTCTTGCAAAGGAACAATTCAAAAGGGAGAATATTGATGTAGAACAAACCAAGTAGTCAAGTAACATAAAAGTTATATTCCTCTTAGGAAGAAAAGTTTTTAAATTAGTTTTGAAATGTCTTAAGAAGCTGATTATATTGCCTGTCCATAGCTTTGTCACACAGTGACTATTTGCTATCTCTAGCATTGCTTGGTCTTTTTACTGTTTCTTTTATTCTTCTAAGACTTTGTGTTATTTTTTGAATTTTCATTTCTTCATTCTGTGCCACATTGCATCAGATATCACAAGGTATATTCTGCCTGATGTCTTTAACTTTGGGTTATTTCAATGTCCTTATGATCAGGATCTTTCTAATTTATTTGATGTGAATTTACTTTATTGTATTATCTGTAATTAATTTTATTATTCTTGTTCCCATACCTACATGTATGTCTTATAATACTGTGTAGTGTAGATTTTTTAAAGTGTTTGTTATTTGTCATTAATAAATCTCTTTACTCAGTTTGTATGGTACCTGTCACAATGACTGAATCCCGAGTCATGGCGTAACATAACATAACATAACATATAAATTATAATAATATATTATTAATAAATAATAGTTAAAGTATGGAGGACATATCTAATTAACAATATATCTTTAATATATTGTTTATTATATTCGAGTATATTGAAAAAGAGAATTGTATGGTTGAATCTTCATTTTTTCATCTAATAAAGGGCAGATTGAGAAGAGCCTTTAAATATGCCTTTTTCCGTGTACTAAAAGGAGCACTCAAGAAACAAATTGTGAAATCTGTTATTTGCACTCCTACAGCAAAAATAAGCAGATCTAACTGACACAAGTATTTTGCACTTTTTATAGTTTTAACATTTAAGCCAAAAAATATGAGAGTTAAATTATTTTCAGTTCCACCAATCTTTTTATTAACTCTAAAATCATATGAACAGGAAATTGATGACATAATTGTCTCATAGATCAGATCAGATCTTATTTGTGGAATTTTTCCTACATTACACTGACAAGGATCCCCTTTTCTAAAATCTGTTTATTTTCACGGGTTTTTAAGTAGCTGTGTGCCACATCCCCAAACCACTAATTCTTACTAAATCTTTACTTCCACAATCTTTCTTTCTGTGACATAAGTGTTTAAGCTGGGTTATCTGGCTATTGCTGGAGGATGTGTACAGACACACACAGAGTCCATGCTGAAGATGTTTTCATTTCCTAGCAAAAGTATTGTTTAAGAAATGGAGATAACACTGTTAACATTTGTCTCTCCTAGATGCACTGGAAAAGACAACTAGCTTCCATGAGGAGCAGAGTACTTCCCCAGTCTTCACATTTTGGGAACCTGAAACAGATCTGTGGAACCAAGTCCACTTGGGGAAATTAGAGCATAAACTACATTTGCTTCAGACTTTAAACAAATTCACCATAGTCTGAGAAAAGACAATTATTCATAATCACACATGTATTATATGTGTAAACATATATGTATATATGTATAATATATATTAAGTATGCATGGGATGATACATATGTAGTTTGCAATGAATCAGTCTTAAAATTCATAAATCATGTGCTCACTGTGAATTTTTCTAGGGTATTAGTAGGGCTGCCATATTGAAGCCTAAGGAGAAGGTTCATCTATACTTTTCCTTTTGTCAGCTTTTAATAGATCTAATTGCCTAATTATCTGCTTCAGTGCAGTGGTGGAGTGCTGTAACATTTCTCCTCTCCCCCGGGGAATGTGCACATTCTCCAGGAAGTTGCCATCTGCTTCCATTTAGAATACTGGTGAAACTCTCATTTAAGCACTGAGGGTTGCCAGCTTCATCTGTCAGTAGGCTTCATTCAGAAAGGATTGACTGTTTTATTATTCAGATTCCTGTTAAAGTTGTAAAGAACATGCTGCTGGGAAGAACAGTTTATCATCAGAAGAGAATAGATGTATTAGTTACTGAAAATGACCATAATACCAACCTAACTAACATAGAAAGCAGCTCAAGTCAGCTATTTCAGAATCATAATTTTCACTTTCTTAGTCGAGGTTTGATCAGTTGATGTTCTAAAATGTGTCCATGACCATGTACAGCAGATGTTAAAACCATGCTAAAACACTACCTCCTGTAAAGGAAACATTTCTTGCTTATTTACAGTGTGCAGTTCAACTCCACTCAGTAGCTCACCTCAAGTACTGCTTGTAAAATGTAAAGGAACTCAAGTGCCCTAACAAACCATACGATCTGATGGTTATTACCTGGAGCAACAGAAAGCAGTGCTGATGTAACCTTCTTATACTTCTTTCAAGAGGTTTCACTCCATCTTCTTGGTCTAGGTAACTTGCACACATGGAACATATAAAATATTTTTAAAATATTCACAGTAGAAATTATGAGAACTTTGTCTGAAGACCTGTCTTGCTATGCAATCAGTTAAACAGAAGAAGTGGAGGTAATGATTTTTTCCCAGTGTTTTGCACAGTGTGGTTAGAAACTAGTCATATATCAGGTTCTACACCATCTAGCATTTTTGCAGAAAAAACCCCCAAAGAATTAGTAATATTTAGAGAACTATCAAGTAATTTTTGGCTGGGTAGGTAGATCTAGTAAAGAAGAGTTTGTCAGAATTTATATAATATCTGTAAGCTAGAGATCCTTAAGGTCAGTTTCTGACTTTCTAGCCAATATTTTGAGTTGTTTAATTGCCTTTTCCAAGATAAATTCCTACTGACCGTTTACACTCTCATTTTTAATATTTTGAAGTAGTTTTAATCCTAACCTTTGTAGCTCACTGTGAAACTTCCCCATCCAATGTCAGGTCAGAATTCCAAACTTTTTTAAGACATGTCTTCTATGGTAAACACTGTACACAGCAAAACCATCTATCCATGACTGCTATGAAACAACAGAAGTAAATTTTAGAAGTGTCATATAACTTTGTTTAGCTAAGTATGTGTTTTTAAAGTAAGCTTTAAAATGTCAGCAAAAGTATTTCCTTGATTTTGCATATGCTTAGATAGCAAGGTAATGGGTTAGACCTTACATTTATGAAAAGTTGACCACTGTGGTATGGATATATCATGCATTCTTTCAAATGTGAAATTAAAAACTGCTAAAAGAAAACAAATTTAATGCCTGGAGGGCATGGTTATATACTAACTTACTGTATGGATTTCAATCCAGCAGATTTTTTTTCCCAGCACTTCTATGGAAGTGATTAATTGTATAGTCAAGTTACTGCAGCACCAAATTCTTCTAATCAGATGTAATTTTAAGTTGTTAATTGTTCTTCAAAAGACAAAATAATATAATTGTTGAACCCATAGAGTCTATATCTTCATTACACCACTGCATGTCTCCCTTTGCTAACACTAAAAGTGCGAAATAATGGTTAACTTTAATAATTTTGATATTGAGTTGATGTTAATTGCATTGTGATACTCTGTTATCATTCTGTATGAATCAATCCTGGTCATATCTTTCTGTATAATTAAGGATCATTAAAAAAAAAAAAGAGAGGGAAGTATAATGAAACAAAACAAATAAAAACAATTAATTGAAGCTAGTGAGAAATTAGAAAGAAAAAATTTGTCCCTAAATGCTTTGAAATCAAACTACATTGTGAAACAATTATATCCTCTTTTCATCTTTACTCCCAAAACAGTTGAAGCAAAACTATCAAAATATTAAGCAGGTCTAATTTAATGTTTCTTTTAAAATCAATATTTATACATTTTTACAGCATTTTTTTTTCAAATTCTTGTCTTCTGTAATTATATATGAACATACTCAAAGAAAAACGAGTATAGTAAATCTTTTCCTACCCTGAAATGAAGCTGTGATTAGATTCACATTACTTTCTAGACATCCCCATCAATGTCTTCTTTTTCATATTTTGATTTCTTTGTGAAACAATTGTTTATTGTTCATTTTCTGGCTTAGTTCAGTCTTGCAGTTTACATGCAATGGTTTTCCACAGCAACAGCTAGGCTGTGTGGATCCACCCATTATAGCTGCATCTACTTCATACATAACATAATCTATGAGATTAACTGAATTAATTTAACTTTTCAATTTTAACAATATCACACATAGTATTTATCAGTTGTTGTTCCTTTGTAACAGATTCCTGTTAAAAAACACAGTTAATTTTCAGAATCTGCATAATTCATTTGATTCTAGAGAATATATACATTTGTGTATTTGGTCATTAGTTCTACTTTATGTTTCATCCAACTCAATCTCTTTAAATTGTGCATTTTTCATAGAAGAATCACAGTTTCAAAAGCTGCATTAGTGCATGAATAAAGTAAAAATTAAAAAGATGTCTGACACCTAGTCATAATATTCCTAAGTTTAGAAGGCATCTTCCGGTTTGATTTAGGAATCCTCAATGGTTTTATCTCTACATTTTCAACCACTTCCAAAATCTCAGGAACTTGAACATCTGACTTCGAATTCACTTAGGCTCTAGAAGATTGACACAATGGTACTTAAGAACCCTCAGAACCCAAATTCTGTAGTGTATCACAAAATTATCTCCCATAATTATCTACTGGATCAGCTCTTTCCACAGTGAATTTTTCCATCTATATTTTGAATTTATGAACATTGTGATGAGCTTTTTTCTGTAAGAGTTAATGGATAAAATTCAGAAATGTCTTTCAGATCATGGTCAAGCCATTCGCCTTCCTCAACAAATTTCTTTACAAAGTCAATAAAACCATTTTCTATCATATATTGAGTCCATGAAAAGATATTTCTTTCCAAACAATGTCAGAAGGTAAACAAAAGTGTTTTAGAGTTTCCAGCACAGTCTCTACTATGACCTGAGGTTTAAAGTAGCTCTCATGGGAGAGAAGAAACCTGGTTTGCATCCAAGTGTCCTGTTTTCAGGGGAAGCATCCTATCTGCTGAGAGCTCAGAGCTTCTCAAAGGGATTAATGTCATCTTATGGCAGTGTGGCTAAGGTGATAACTGCTGCAGCAGAGTGGGAATTGAGTCAATTTTAATGACTTCATAGTTGAATGCACAAGTCTAAGTGTAATTATCTTTAGCTACAAACTTGGCATCACTCGTTTAATGAATTACTCTGGTGTTGCTGCTATTTTTTGATGCATCTTTCACTTTATATCTTTCTTTTGCAAATACGTGTTGTGTTTTTCCTCTCTGTCTGAAATTCTATTACTACTGATTGGTTTTGAAGAGTTTGGAAATATTAGTTAGTTAATTGAAATTAAATAATTATTCTTGAAGAGCTTTCTTTAGGATCCTCATTTTTCTGTGTTAATCTTTCTGATATATTTCTGAGAATTGCTTATAGTCAGGACTCATGAAGAATATTTGCTGGTTAGTGTTTCATACTATTATATTTTTTGGCAGACTACACACATGTGAGTGTTTGCATTTCTTTAGATTTTCAATATCCAAGATTTATTACTTAGCATCAAGTGTTTTGTGACAAATTTTACTGGTTTTCAGTTTATAGTGATATTTGACGCCATTCAGGATATGTATCACAGCAGGGTCATAGCTGCCATTTTAGCTCAAACTGGTTTTGAGTTCAAACAAAATAACCAGCAAAAAAAGTCAGATGAATCATTAAACAGTTCATCCCTTCCGTAAGAGTGTTGTACTTGTCTGGTAACAGCAGATCAAAGTCATGACACGTAAAATAACTGTGGAGTTTAATGGATCTCTAAAGGTTGCAGTTGGAGGGCATAACAATGTCAAAACTATTTATTTCACTTGTTTTCAATATTTTGACTTGGGTAGCTCTTATATAATAGGCACAAGTTTCTTATAAAGAAACAGTTTGTCTTTAAGGTATAAGAAAAAATTATAACTGGTATTCTTCTGAGTTTTGATGATAATCTGATTGACACTGTATTTTCTAAAAGCTTGTAGTAATTTGAAAAAGCACCCAATATGGCAAAAAAACCCCCACATCAATATCTAGCAGTAAAATTATATATTTTAGTTCAAATGTCTATTGAATTTTAATATTCCATAGCTCTTTTGCCTCACTCTTCACCAGCAAGTGCTCCAGTCACACTACCCAATTCGCAAAACTAAAAAGCAGGGACTGGGAAAATTAAGTACTGCCTACTGTAGAAGACCAGGTGTGAGAACTAAGGAACTAGAAGCAGCACAAGTCTATGAGATCTGGTAAATGTATCCACGGGTCCTGGAGAAACAGGCAAATGCTAAGCCACTGTCCTTCATATTTGGACAGTAATGGCAGATGGCTGAAGCTTCTACTGACTGGAAAAGGAGAGGACACCAAGCTGTGTGCTGTGGTTATACTCAAGAGGAAAGGGATGACATCCTGAGCAACTTTGACAGGCTTGAGAGCTGGGCCTGTGTGAACCTCAGGAAGTTTCTGGAGGCAAGAAGGCCAAGTCCTGTATCTGACTCTGGACAATCCAGAATGTAGATTCTCACTGGCCTAAATGTAGACTGAGAGCAGCCTCGAGGTTCTCAGCCTCGAGGCATCTTGAGGATGTTGGTGAATGAAAAACTGAATATGAGCCTGCAGTGTACGCTCACCACCTAGAAAGCGAACCACATCCTGAGTTGCATCAAAAGCACCCTGGCCAACAGGCTGGGGGGATGTAATTCTCCCCCTCTCCTCCTTTCACAAGACCCCTACCTGAAGTTTTGCATCCAGCTCTTGAGCCCAGACATAAGAAACATGTGGACTGTAGAAGTATATCCAGAGGAGGGCCATGATATGATGAGAGGTTGGAGCAAGAAGATTTCTGAAGAGAGGATGGTAGAGATGGTGTCCAGCTTGGAGAAGAGGCCAGGGAGTCCTTAGAGCAGCTTTACAATACCTAATAGTGGTTACAATAAAGGGGCCCTTTATCATGGAGTACAATGATGCGACAAGAGGGAATAGCTTTAAACTGAAAGGAGTAGATTTAGATTAGATATTAGGAAGAAACCCTTTAGAGGTGGTGAAACATTGAAATATGTCCAGAAGTGGCTTGCATCCTTGGAAGTATTCAAGGTTGTTGGAAGGGACTCTGATCAATCTGGTCTGTGGAAGGTGTCCCTTTCAACTGTTACTTTATTCTAAAGTGATACATTTTCCTGTGAAGTGACTTATTGCGTTATAGCCATTGCTGGAAATAGGATGCAAGGCTACATATAAAAGTTGTATAGAAAAGCTCAAGGTGTATAGTTTTTATCCTTCTCTAAATGAGAACTGTCTGTAGACTTGCCAATGCACTATATATAAATGCTATACTTAGACACTGTGGTGGAACAGGACCGTAAGTAATCAAAAATTCTTTACACAGCATGTGCAAGAAACATGAATTTCCCCTTTTATTTTCAATTCTATATGGTTTTTATTCTGTTCACTTTAATTCATTTTTTCCCCAATTTTGCTTTGCTTTGTGTTGTTTTAATTTAAGGGATAAAACATACACAGAGAGGATGACACCATATGAATCTCCCATAAAGTGTCCCTGCCATTTTCTAAAATATTGCTGTGATTAATAAGAACGGCTTTATTGGAGCTAGTGTAACAGAAAGTACCTGAAACTAATTCCAGACTTGGAAGATTCAAGTCAGTATGCATGCTATGGTATTTTTCCCTTCTTTTTAAGAAAAAAATATGACAAAGAATTTATCAGTGTAAATTAATTGATGAAATTTGAAACATGCAAGTTATTTAGTCTTTCTCACATACCCTTGGTCACAGCACAGTATTCCCCTTTTATTTGAACCAATTTGATGCTTTACGGATCAATATGCTGTGCTGATAAAATGGTGTCACAGTCTGCAGAGAAGTCTGGTTTGTTTCACACCTCTGATAGACCTACAGAGTTACCAATCTGTTCACCCTTTATGGGACCCATAGTACACTTTCTGTTCTCTCATTCCACATGATAATCCAGATTACTCCATGTCTACAAGTAAGCAATACTGCATCAAATCTGAGTATTGCAGATAGCTAGCATGATCAAGGGAAAATTTTAAATCATTTACATACTATAATTAGAAACTCTAACACCCCTGAGAGCCTTTGGACTTAAAAAAATCTGCCTTAAAGGAAACTAAGCAACATCCTTTTGTCATCTAAAGGTTTAAACCAAAGATTTGTTGTAGTATACTCTCCCATGTGAAGTTATAAGTTGAGTGAAAACCAAAAAAGTTAAACGGAAGCAAAAAAAGTTAAGTGACATAATTATGATGTGATCAAGAAGTCAAGTCAGATGTCTTCATTTCAGGAAAGGCTATATGCTGTCATTGTTTTTAAAAGATCCCTCTAAAATTATGTCACCTACTCTACATGTTTAGATTTTAGAACAATTATATCTTCATAACGTTTTAATCTGAATTTTCCTTTTCACTCATAATGCTGGAAAACATTAACCTATTAATTTTATTTTTGGTCCAGAAATACAACATACAAAGGCACTTTAAAAGTATTTTTTAAGAAATATATAATTGCAAAATAATAATAATAAATAATTAAATAAAATAATAATAAAGCTCTATACATAAAATCCACTCAACAAATAGATTTACTGGACAGAAGGCATACATTTACACTAGACTGAGCTGTTTTTCATGAGTTACAGCAAAGCAACTTACTATAAAACCTCCATTCTTTTAAGACTCTTATGAAAAGCTTAATTTTTAGCATAAAATTGATGGTTTTCCATTCTATTCTTTCATGGAAAACTTTGCAACTTTTCGTTATGTCACTGAACAATCTATCTCCACTTGTGTCTCTATAAAAATCTTTTCAATAGTTATATTTTCCACTTAATCTAAATTTATCCCAGTTTACCATTGTCCTTCTTCTAATATAATGACAGCCTTGCATGCTGTTGGGGCTTAGGTGTCCTTCCTTTTGTTCCTTTTTACCTATGGAATTTTTCCCCATTTGGTTGCTGGGGAAAGCTGATGACAGGTACTTAAGGATTAAGAAAGACAAAGAGCTTGGCTGGGCCCAGGGGAGAATGGGAGCTGGTTTTCTTCAGCTTCGGAGCAGGACTTTGTTTTGGAGCGGTTGTTACTTGGGGAGAGGATTTCACCATCACCAGACAGAGCTGCTTTTCCCTTCTTACTTTTCTTCGCCTGTGGCTCTCGCACCCCCTGTCCTGCCGGGACGCCCTGCAGCGCCAGCCGCCCCTGAGGAGCAGCTGATCTACCTCATCCACCATCCCGGGATTTCTGCCCATTCCTGCTGTTCCAGCTGGGTGTTCCTCAGAGCCGTGCAGGGGCTCCGGGACTGACTGCCCACAGAGGGGTTTGTGAGGCACTGCCTCTCTTCCATCCTTCCCGTCTCAGCTGAGAAAGCTGCCACGGGGTCCCTGGTTCTGTTCTGTTGTTAATGCTGTGGTTATTGTTGTTTGTTTGCCTTGCTATATGTACCAGTAAAGAACTGTTACTCCTATCCACATGCCTTTGCCTGAGAGACCCTTGATTTTTAAAATTGAAATAAGTTGGAGAGAGGCAGTTTGCACTTTCCATTCCAAGGGAGGTTCCTGCCCTCTCTAGCATCCCTCTGTCTTCCAAACCAAGACACATGCCCGCAGAATTTATTTAACCATGGCAACACAGAAACCACTGTCTTGTTTGATCCTGAACATAATTCCTCAAGATATCCACTTGCATGCATCAATTAATATAAATTTCTCCTCCCACAAATATGTCTCAGCCACACTTTTAGAACTGTAAAAGTTTAAAAAAAAAAAAAAGGAAAGCAGATCAGAGTCATTAAGCCCTAAACACAAAATTCTACCAGAAGATTCTAGGTCTGGAATCCAGAAGATTCTAAAGCCCACAGGGTATTTGGTGTTTGCAAAATAGAACAAAAAATAGTAATCATCTTTGTGTCTAAGGAACCACAGCAATCTGTAAGGAATTATTCCCTTGAGGTCAATGAAAATTAAAGACACCTCTTTGCGAGACTTGGTTTATAATAAGCAAAAGCAATTTCAATTGTAAAATTAACTGTCACTCAGATCAAAAACTGTGACATGAAAGAACTGTAAGTTATGATGCCACATACACAGTGGGTGTTTTATGAAGTTTTCATGGTCTATTTTGAATCTTATTGGATTTACTGTTGGTATTTTTTGACTTTCATTAGAATAATAAACAAGTCAAAATTGTCTCAATATGATGTCTTCGCCAATGCTTCTGAGCCTGATCTGAGAGCTTCACAGACGCAATCCTGCTCAAACACTATTGCTAAGTGTCAATTTACATAAAATTGAAAGCACTTTTATACATTAAGAATGCAAATAATCTGCAATATTACAGCAGTTATTAGTGTGACTGCTAGTTCTTTGTAGTCAATAAATGTGTATGGTGTTCTCATATGGCAGACTTTTTAGATCACAAGAATCAGAATGAGAGCTACAGATCCTCTTAAGACATTAGGGGACTATCTCCCACCTTTGTTTATTTTCAGAATGAGTTAATAACCAGCAGCTGCCCTTCTGATAGCTATGAGCTATCAGATATTAATAGCAAATTTATAAAGAGATAACAGTATCTTATTTCTGTGTGTTTGTGTGTGGGTATGCTTATTTACTCTGAATTTTGTGCTATATTTAAGGGAATGAAAGACCAACATGAAGAAATGTTGCTGTGTTAAGAAATAAATTCTGAAAAAAATAGTCTCTTAGAAGTGCAGATTATAGTAAGTGTGGTTTTTTTTTTCTCTTCCGGAAACCAGTTTACTGATCCTGTTGCAGTAATAACCAAATAACTTTTTTTAAAAGCAACATTTCTGGGTGTAGTGCAAATAAGAAAGGTTTTGCTTTTAAAACTGAGCTCTGAAAGTTGACATTTATTTCACTGGAAAAGTAATGAGCTATTTTGCTTTAAACTCCTACTGTTTAAAAGCATTTATTTTTCATTTATCACTATAGATATTGATTATTGTATTAATAGAGACTATTGTAATCTGATTTATAGAACAGTTTTCAAAATAACAACTATTTTGAAAAAATTCCAAAACCACAAGAGTTTGACAGAAACATGCACATTCAAATGTGTCTCTCTCAGTGACAGATAAATAGAGAGAAAAATCCACAACTATTTAGGTATTTATTTTGTTCTTAAAAAAGTCTTGCATTTCACCAAACCTTAAAATACACACGAGACTAAATCCAGCACAAGACTTAGGCACTTAAATGTATTTCAGACAAAAATTAAAAATTAAAACAAAAAACCTAATAAAAAACCAATTTAAAAAAATCACCAACAAAACACAAACCATACTAAACAAACAAATACCTCCCAAAACCCCCTCAAAGAAAACACAAACCAAGCAAAACAACCTATCCACCTACCAATCAATCAATCAACTAACCAACCAACCAACCAACCAACCAACCAAACTATCAAAATAATTAGGGACAGTAAAGGGATTCTTCATATTCCTGAATTTATTTTTTATTTATATATTTTAAATACATAAACTTTTCAGAAAGAGGCTATAAAAGTAAATGTATTATTTTCAAATCTTCAGGTAAACATTCCAGAAAACTTTCAAAAACATATTGAATTGAGCAATAGTTGAAGGAACTATTCATATTGTTTTGATTTAAGTCTCAGCATCTATCTTTTGCAAAAACTTCAGATGGACAGGTATATGGAACAAAATAAGCAAGTATACCTTGTAAAAGACTTGCAGATCAACAGCAAAAAATGGAAATCTAAAACTGATTTATAAATTTTATAAACTCTTGAGTCTTGTACTTCATGCTGCTAAAGAAAGGTTTTTTGACACCACGTGTGAAAACTAGCCTGCAGTCCCATTCCATAAGATAGACACTCACAACTCGTCCTTAGTCAAGTAGGAAATGAAGTGTGACAATAAACCTAATGCTTGTAGGACTGTGAGGTAATGATATGGCAGGCTTCTGATGAGCAATTTAAGTAATTCCCTAAATATATATGAGCCAACAGTGTGTGCTGTGCACAGCATATCAAGGATAGTGTAGGATAGCAAGGGATCATCTCCCCGTACCCAGGCCATACCTGGAGTGCTACGTTCACTTCTGGGCCTCTCACTTTGTAAAGGACATTGAGGTGCTGGAGTATGTCCCAAGAAGGGCAACAAGGGCACCTCATGAAGGGTCTAGGACATGCCATATGAGGAATGGCTGAGGGAGTTGGGTTTCTTTTGTCTCCAGGAGGCTCAGTGGGGGATGTCACCGCTCTCTACAAATACCTGAAAGGAGTTTGTAGCAAGGTTTGGAGCTGGTCTCTTCTGCTGTGCCTGTAGTGAGAGGACCAGGAAAAATGACCTTAAGTTGAGAAAAGGGAAATTCAGTTTAGATATTGGGGAAAAGTTTTTTCACTGTGGTTAGGCATTGGAATAGGTTGCTCTGGGAGGTTGTCACCTTTGGAGTCACCCTGTGTGGAGATGTTTAAGACATGTTTGGATCTGGCACTGGGTGTTGTGGTTTAGTTGTTGAGGGATTACTGTGGCAGTGCTGAGTTGATGGTTGGAATTTATAATCTTAGAGGTCTCTTCCAACCCTGATGATTTTGATGATTCTATAGTACATGTTTCCAGGATAAAGAAGAAAGTAGCATGTAGGATTTGATGTCAGAAAGGGATAAAACCTTATGCAGATCTTGATATCTGCAATCCATGCAGACCTTGAGATGTCCTATTAACATTTCCATTTCAACTGGACTTCAGCCATAATGCAACATAAATCCCCATGAACGGCATTCCCTGATCAGAGAATCCAGACACCAAACAATTGTTCATAATTCCACACTTTTAGAAGTGAGAATTTATGGTGACAGAGATATTGTTACTGAGCTTAGAAAACTTTCAGACTTTTGTGGAATAAGGCTGTGCTTTTAATTTACTAATGTTTGTCATATATAACAAAAAAAAATCCAGACAAGCTCTTCCAAATAGATGAGGACTGATTAGAAACAGAGATTTAAGTATTTATCTTGCCCTGGCCAAACAAGTAGGCAAAGCCTTTACATTCTTCCCTTTATAGAAGTCATGTTACAAAGTGTTCACGTTTCTGACACTGAGCGTATGTGCCATGGAGAATATTTCAGAGGTGTAATTTATATTACAACTCTTTCCTAGAACAGGGATTTCATCTATTATTGTTTGTCTGGCTTGCAGGTTGAGCACTAAGTTCATTGTAAAAGAAGCATTAGTAGTCATGATAGTGCAAAGTTATGGTATAGATAAATATTATTTTTAGGTATATGCATGCAATTCCTAATGAAAGCAAAAGAGTGGAGGAATAAAAGTAAATAAAAGTAAAAAAGGAAATGATACAGTCAGATCCATAATAACAGTTGTTGGAGGGAGATGAGAAGAGAGAATTATCATTCTCATACATTTGTAAGGGTGTTTTAAACTGGATTTATTTCCATTTTGTTTCATCACATGTGATAGAACCGGCTAAAAAGATGACATGCTAAGACTAAGAAGTCAGCTTCTGGTTGTGATACATTATGTGATCAGACTGAACTGCAGGCCACGGATGGAAAACTAATGTGAACCCCCTGTGATAAAAAAGGAAATCAGTCAGCAGAGGCCATCGAGGCCAATTTTTCCTAGTAATTAGTTGTGTACCCAGAAACTACAACAGACATTTAAGATTTTAAAAAGAAGAGTCTTTGCTTCTGCCTGTGAACTCTCTTATTTTCAGACCTTTGATCTGTATGAAACTTATTTTGCAGATTTTTGACTGTATAAAATTGCAGAAAATGGTTTAGTGTCATAAGGTGTTGGTATAACTTATTCATAGTGCTCTGCTTAGATAATCATGAATTTCCATTCTAAGCTGTGGGCAACAAGATCTCTACCCTAGAAGAATGAATTCCTCTCTTTTCTCTAGAATACAACAAAATAGGCTGTTGTGGGTTATGTCAGCCCCTGCTCTCAAAGCATCAATTCATGCAGAAGTCCAGTGAAGCTGACTTTATTCATGAGGTGTATTATGGTGATATAGTCCCTGTGCCAGGCCTCTGGGCTAAGCCCCTCTTGAACTTGACTGAAACACTGTCTGTGTGTGGCCCAGAACACCTGTCTTAATGAGGACGTGCTTTTTAATGAACATCTTTGAAAACTTACTTTTTCCTGCCTGAATAAAAACCCAAGTGGAATAATGTTTTTTTATTATTGAACCTTCAAAAAAAGTTACTAAGTAAAATTGAGGCCAGGATGGAAAATTACTAAAACAAAAGCCCACTCTTGGGATGTTATAAACATTGATCCAAGTGAGATCCTTTGAGCTCTCAATTCCAAGACAATGGACTAAAGTGTATGCCTCAGACACTGATAACTGGATGGCTCTGGAGTCTAGCAAGGACTATTGGTATTAACATGTCGTAAGAATAATATTTGGCTGGAAAAGGGAGTCCAAGTGGACAGAGAGACGAAGCAGCACTTTTCTGGGAAAAACATTGTTGTTGTTGCTGGTGATAAGCACAAAGCAGTACAGCACAAGCACAAGAAGGCAAAGTGGACAAGAACTGTAAGGGTGGATAAAGACTAGCAAGGACCCTGGAGCCTTCTACCCATTACCAAAGTAGAGAACAGACTGTGCATGATATCTAATTAGAATAAAACCTAAGAAGCCCATCTTCCAACTGGAGAAATCTATCAAAAGAAAGCCTTTCTTTTATTTGCTTTTGTCTTTTCTCTCTTTTTCTTCCTTTTTCCTCCTCCTTTCCTCCTTCTTTCCTTTCCTCCTCCTTTCCTTTCCTTTCCTTTCCTTTCCTTTCCTTTCCTTTCCTTTCCTTTCCTTTCCTTTCCTTTCCTTTCCTTCTTTTATCTTTTTGTCTTTCCTCCTCCTCCCCTCTCTCTTCTGTCTTTTTTTCTTTCTCTGTCTCTGTGTGTAGGGGGTGTGTTTGTGGCTCTCTCTTCCCTTCTTCCCTCTCCCACTTTGAATTAACTTCTTAATTTCTCTCTCTCCTTTCACCCTAGTGCTTTTTTCAATACTTTCTGCTATGTACTTTATATATATATATATAAGGTCAGGGACTAACACACCAATCATACCAATTTCCATGCCAAGTGTATAATTTAGTAATAAAACTTTCTGATTGTTTTATGGGCCTTCTGAATTTTGTCATTCATTTCAACCATGAGCATTTACAAATCTTGAGTGCTTCCATCTCCCTCAGGGTGGTACATCACACATGATTCCTCCAAACCAAATTTTGTCAGCTCACATAAAAGCAAGTTCAGCTATGCTGATGCCCTGCCAAACATAACAAAATTTCCCTCACCTATAAGTCTCACATAAAATTGTCTGGGAAATTACTGAATTTCTTTTAAAAATACCAACCTGAGGGGTCATGTGTCTGAACACTTCTGGAGCATTTGATTCTCCAAAGAATATTGGTGTGCAGCCAGTAAGGTCCTTATTTAAGCAAAAATAATTTATGAGTGGATGAAGCTTTTCTTAATTGCAACAAAGATAGTCAGAAGCAAGATATCCATGAAATTGTTTAGAGTATTTTTTTGGTTATTGTTTCAACTGTATAACTACTTTCCCTGTTAACACTGCTCAACAAATTCCAGTCTGTATCTGACCTTTATTACCCAGAGAATATTTTGTATACAGTAAAAGCTTGCTCCTTGCTGCTATCCATGAGAACAAATATGTCCATCTCCCGCGGCTGTATTCTTTTAGTGATTGTAATTGACAAATAAATGTTTTTCACCTTCGACCTTTGGTTATTTTCTCATAGTACTTTCAAGAAAGTTCTTATCATATTGTGCCTTTACTCATGGGTATTTCTATTTCACAATCTAGCACTCTGTAACATTTTAGCAAAACTGGCAATCGACTTTGAAGTGAATTACACATTTCAGTTGCTATTTTGAGTGACTTGAGACAGAAAGAGTAAAAATCCAAACCCTCAGGGTTCTTTCAAATTCATCAAATAAGGCAAAACCTGTCCCAGACTTGGTGAAAAGGCTGGGGGCAGAGGAAAGTGGATGCAGTGTGTGACACAACCAAGTTATATTCTAGTTTTATTTGTTCTAGATCAGCCAAAGTTTCAGACTTTGTTAAATCACTGAGAATTTTAAAATTTGAAAATTAAGTCCTTATCATACCTGTATAAAAGCATACCTATTTTAAAAGAATGATGTGTGGAATTTGGTGTAAGTGAACTGACAGCAAAAGAGATATTTTGTCTCTCTTCTGAATTTACTGAATTGTTCAAGCTTCTTTTTCTATATACCATGTAACAGTTTGGCCTGAAGAACACAGTCACAGAAGACCTGGTGCTATCTGTTGAAGGAGACATGGTAAGAGCTATGTTAAAAGAAAAATACTTGCTCAATTAGGTCCAGCCTACCTTTGGACAAAATAATTTGGATATTGGGATATTAGAATATTGAAATATTTAAAAACACATTTATTCCTAGAATAAAGAGCAGCTGCTGCTTTGCTTCAGAGCTAGATGAGACCACAAATACCACAGTTCTCAGTGGATTATTTATAAATAAAAAACAAAAACTAAATAAAAACTTGGAATTTGTTTATCTTTGTCATCCCCCTATCAACTTGAATGCACTCAGAGGAGATATTCAGACACAGATTATGTGTTTTCTTATAGGAAAATGGCGCAGTCACACAGTAAAGGCATACAAGTGCATGTTGAGGGTATGAGTGTGCTGGTTGCTGTACATGTGGCAGTTGCTGCAGTGGTGAAAGGAACTTCTATCCAAATGCCTACTGCTTCCCTGTGGGAATCAGGGACACAGAGAATTTTTCTCTGCCTGTCTTGAGCTCTCCCGACCCTCAGGAAAGTACTCTTTTAACCTCTGTCCATGGAAAAAGCTTCCAAAGCTTCTTAGTGAGCTGGAAGCAACCAGAGTGTGAATTAGACAGTAGTGTAGCTGGTAGCTAATGCTTGCTGGAAGATGTGTATTTCAGATTTGATATAGAATGGATGTAAGTGAGGATTCAAGATGGAGGATTGTAGGCATTGCCTCAGTTTCCCTTCTTCTTCACTCACTCCATGTTCTGAGTATTGGGAGCACAATCTTATTGGATAGAATTGGCTGCAGTGCCGCTGCTACATGAACAGACAAATAATTAGTTATCGGTAGTAAAGAAATAACAATAGATGTTTGGAATATGTAGAGTTAAATGACTGGATTGCTTGTTTTGTATAAAAGAGGACATTCTGGCTTCTTGATGGGGGATTTGCCTTGTGTTTGCAAAGGGTGCAGAGCCTGTATCACCCTTGGCTCAGAACTTATGCTAAGAAAGAATAAATAATCGCTGAAGATCAAACATCAAGTTCCTCTGCATCATTTGTAAGCGTGGCTGGCACTTTTGGGGTTGCTGAGCCAAAGCAACCCCCGTGTTGAGGGAAAACTGACACTTCCCTAGGCTGCTAGGCTCCATTCACATGGTCCTATCCAATCTAAGATGCAGATCACATTTTCTAATAAATAAGAGCTGGTGTGGATGTGGGATAATTAAGCACACTTTCATTTAATTAATTGTAAAAACATATCTGATTTTTTACATACTAGGTAACCTGCTATGGAGCCAATTGATAATAAAGTGAATCTTCAAGCATATCTTAAATCAATAAAAAAGATTAATCCATAAACCATATTTAGTCATAGACATTTTCTTGAGTATTGTTTGATGAAATTTTCTTATATATGAAAGAGCCAAAGGACTAAGTTGAAGAGGAACAAGCAGAAGCAAAGACATTAAAGACACAAACTAAATAAAAGAAATGTAACTAAAGTGACATGGGATAATTTTGAAACTTTTTTCATAAATGGAACAGGAGCTGTGTACATAGATATTAACAGTGTCTCCTTCTGAACTTTCAGAAAAAAAAAATCTAAATTCCTCTTTGAATGAATGAGAATAGACTTTACAATAAAAAAATGATTGTATTATAAATGTTTCTCTTATCTCAATTGTAGACAAATGTCTAATATGGCAGATCAGCACAAAGTGGTAGTCCTTGAAACTTGGTTTTTTTCATAAGCTTAGTAAGCAAGGGTGTGACAGTCCTAACCTCATATCTACATTATTTTCAAATTCCTTTCTCCCTTTTCCAGCCAAAGCACTATGATGAATACTCTATAAAACTAAAAAGAAATATTTCTGTTCAAATATTAAATTTAATAATAATTTTACTTACCTTTGTCAAATATAAGATTATATTGCTATAAAAATGAGGCAATAAACCCAAAGAATTATTTCATTAAAGTATTTCTTAGATTAAGGATAAGCATTGTTCAAGCTGATCTGTGTATAAAGTGTGTGGAGACTTTATTTAACATTTTTTTTTAGTGAAAGTACAAGCTAATTAACATATCAATATCCTACTGCAGATTGGGATTTTCTGTGATATTCAACACATATCTCATACTTGAACTTTTCTAATTATTTTAATTATCTTTAGCTTTTGTTCCACATCATCTGACAGAGAGTGGAGGATGTTAAAAAGAGTCTAACACCTGGACTTCATAATATGAATGTAAATCACAGAGAAAATGCTGATTTGCTATTATTACCAGTAGAAATAGGAATTGTGAGATTGAAACAGAATGGTGGATTTAGAACTGCAGAGGTACATAAAGATTTTCTTTGGAATTTATGCTCAACAATAGTAGGAACAAGTAAGGGACTTCAAGATCCAAAGTCTAAAGGATGTCAGACATAATTTAGAAAGGTAAAAGGAGCTGCTCATCCTGTCTTCTGGCATAATCTCAGATAACATAAAAGCAAGAAGGAAGAAGGAACTAAATTTTGGCCTGTTCATTTTTGTTTAAATCTTATAAAGGTTTTTAATTATAGCAGCTGTTGTTTAACAGTATTTTGCATTTAGTGTGTTTTGGATCCTCACACACTGAGGGATGCAAGATGTAGCCATCACCCTCCCTGCGTAGAGAGAAACAGTTATGACAACCCTGTTATCTTCATAAATGGTTATTTTTGGTTCTCTATCTCTCTCTTTTGTTTTGAACTATAGTCTTCTCATCCCTTTCCTGATAATATTTGTTTTACTGTAGTTTATACATTTTTGCTCATGTATAATTTTCCATTAGGAAAATTCACACAGGACATTAGGAAATCCACACAGCGTAAAACTAAGTAACAACAAAAAAAAGGAGGGAAGACATTCTGTTAGCATTCAGAAACACATAATCACAGAATGATTATAAGCAGGTGCTTTTATTATAAGAGCTCTGGGTGTCAGGGGTGTACAAAACCCAAAGCTGACTCCAACAAGAATTTGAAAAGATCCCTTTTTATATCTTAATGTTATATAACTGCATGTTAATTATTAAACTTACATTGTTTTATTGTATACATTGATTCTACCCAAGCATGGATTCTCATGATTATGGTTAAAACCACCTGAACCTCATTTCTCACGATTCTTATTGTTAATAATAGTATCACAATGAAATAATTTATCAGTCATGAAAGGGTTACACAGCTGCAGAAATCACCCATTTATCATGGTATACAGGTGGTTCTACATGAGCAACATTTTCTCAAGGCCTACCAAGCCCTCTCCCTTGATTAGAAATATTTTTAACCCTATACATATCAAAAATATTAAACTTTTTCACATAAAAAGTTTATATTTGAAATATGATTTCAAGAAAATATGTAAAAAAATACATTATTAAAAGTATTTGGTAACAAACACATATATTTGTAAAAGAATGCAGGACTGAACAAACAATCCAAATCCTGAAGTATTCAATAGTTTTTCTTTAAAACCACTACTACATGTGGCAACATTACCTGCCTTTCTTTAAAATTAAAATAATCAATTCTGAAGGTATCTGTTCTGTTAGTCATATAACTAAATACATTAATTAATCTATCTTTAATTAACAGAGCACTTCTAAGGTGGGACTTTAACCTAATTATTCCTAAAGTAATGAATTTTATATCAAGTATATCTGTATGTCAAATTGCTTACTGACAACCCTAAAAACAAACTTCATCCAAAGTTCAGCCAAGTTCAGAGATAGTGGCCTACATTTAGGAGACTTGCAGATGATCTACAATGACCTTTGAAATGTCAAAATTTTGTTGTCTTGGTTTTCTGTTTTCTCGTTTAGTCATTTTCTGAATTACGGTGAATTAAATTTTACATGCCTGTAGGTAAATTGTTCAAAGAAAAGGGATTTAGGTTTTGTTTGAATTTGGTTGGTTTTTTGTGCTTTTGTTTTGTTTTGTATTTGTACATATGCCCTGAACCTTCACACCACAGGTGAAGTGATCAGTAGCATGAAACATTTTATTTTTTATCAATACTTGACTACTAAAGTCTGGAGGAAAGTCAGTAATTTGCTCCTTTGAAGGACAGCTACAATTTTACTTGCAATTACACTGGACAAAAGAGTAAAGTAGTTTTCTTTCCTTGATCTACAAAATGGTGGCCCTGTGCTTAGTGAAAATTTAGCCTGTAACATCATATTTTAACTGATTTTATTTTCAAGCAACCCTCAAACACTGAAAATTTCAGATATATTGCACACTGTCTCAGACATTGTTTTTAAGTTCCTATAAAATCTGTAATCAGTTATTAACCTTTATCTTTTTACCTCTTTTAGAAAACACAAATACTTCTAGTAGATTTGTTCATGTAGGAAAAATTTCGAGATAAATCGGCTTGTTAGAAAACACAAAATGGATTCTTTCATTTGTTTAAGATGCACAATGACAACAGAGAAACCATAATTTATTGCCTATAGAGCAGAGAAATTTTAATTCAAATGTAGTTAGAAGAGATCCCTCTTTGAAGCACATTTTATCAAAACTGCAAAATGAATTAATTATTTAACTTATTTTTCACTCATATTTGAAATCATTGTAGGATTTAGAGAGAGAGTTCTCAGTTTTTCCCTTTTTTTTTTTCTTATCTATATAAAATATACTTGTCTCACATTCTGTCAGGACTGGTTTTGGCCCATGTAGAATTAGTTTTCTTCATAGTATAATCTACTTAAGCAGGGCATTTGTTCTCAGAGAGCTTGATAATATGAAGTAATTGTACATAGAGCCTGTATTTTTAACTTAGTGGTGTAGATATGGTCTATATTTTCTCACTGCCTGCTTGCCTTGCTCCCTTTTTCTCTTTGGCAACCTGGTCCCTTAATTACCCCTGGGAGCACACGCTTGTTTGCCCTTGGTTACCCTCTGGACTGATCCAAAAATTTCCTTCCAAAACAAAAACATGGCAGAATATGCAGAATAACTTCCACATTCTCTCTCAAACACATATTATGAATGTGTTGTGCATGACTTCTTCCACCTGCCATGGTCCTCTACTAAGGTCTCAACAGAAATTCAGTGACATCACCCCTACCCTCACACTGTGCCCTGAGACAACACAAGAGCTATTGCCCTCTCGTTGAAGGCATTGCTCTTTCATTATGTTAAGTGCTTGAACTGTAAAATGCACATGAAAAATGTGTATCAGAAAAATGCAATTCAAAGGCCACTGGCTCTGTATTAGTGATCAGTCCACTTCTGAAAGAGCTAGAAGGGAAATAAACCTACAGCTGGCTGGATACACAGCTCCTTCCCCCAGAGTGCTCTTCCTTTGCTGGAAAATAGCCACAGGCATTGAATCATATGTTTAGGATCACTCTAATACAAACTTTAGGACTGTCCCTTCCTTCAAAACAGGAGTTGTGTCTCTATCAAAGATTTCTAAGAAGAGAAATGGGGCTGATCCTATCAATCTGGTGCTAATGAATACCTTCTAATTCCTGGGAGATGATCTTATTAGTCAAGATATTTATATAAAACTTAGTCAGGATGATATCATCTTTTATTGCCCGTGTTGACTCTGTTGCAGCTCAGACAAAAGCACCTGTTCTGAAGAAGGCTAACTTTATGTAATATCTCATAGCTGATGTCATTAGGACATACATTTTCAAAAGGGAAGGTGGAACATTTACTTCAGATTTGGATTCTGACCAAAATTATTGTCATGCATATATAGTTAATACTAAAATTTAAAATTTATTTTGTGTATTAATTTTAAAATCTGATTCAAACTGCTCATGTTTTTCCTGTTAAAGATTTCCAAGCAAATTATATGGAGGATTCTAGCAGTAGGTAGAATAATATCTCAAGAAAATTAAAT
>VWYI01037226.1:27435-62599 GCA_013399455.1 Anthoscopus minutus | reverse complement strand
AGGAATGCTTTAAGCATTATCACTAACATTTGTCGTCACTAATGCTTTAATCTTCTCCCAGGAGAAGAAGAGTTTGCAAAGGAATATTTTACTTGGGGCTTATTTAGACTGAGACAAAGATATGTATTGGCTGCCGGCTACCACAACTTGTGGTACTTGAATTTTACAGACACATATTACAGATCTATGTGAGGGAAAGTGAACTGAAAGGAACATGTTCATCACCTGGAACAGAAAGTGCAACAATTCCTAGTTTCTACAGGAGTTTACAGCTCCGCAGAAAAGTACAATTTCAGCAGAGGCAAATTGTGCTGAAACTATTTTGGAGATCCAGGTTTATCAAAAAGTCTGTGCAAGAGCCATAGATTTACTTTGTGTTCTGGGAACTCCACAGCAGCACTGATAATGTCCTTTCCCCAAGGTGGTAGCTAAAAAGCAGTAAACTGACAGAACAGGTCAAGTAATCAGCAGTCACCTTGTCTTTTGATACATTTGCTAGCCTTGAATTATTTTAAAACACAGTAGTTTATAATTGTCCTGTAAGATTCCTTCCCTTTTTTGTCAGTACCATATCCTTTTTAACTGTTCTAGGAGCCAGAGGCACAACGCACTCCTCAGGCTATACCAGCAGTGGGATCTCTAGTGGAACCACAGCCTCCAACACGATGTCCAAGGAGGCCACATCTCACGGAGGTGGAGTTCCCAGAGGTGGCACAACTTCCACAGTCCAGTCCATCTGTAAGTGAGAGTCCTCTCAATAAAGATGAATTAACTAATGACTTCTGAGCAGTCAGCAATATTTCAGCTCATTTACTGCACAATTACTAGATGAAGGGATGAAAGTAACAGAAGTGGCTGCTTTGTACAATATTTCTCCTGTTTGTTTCTTTAAACTTGGAGGGAAGATGAAACTGGGAAATTAGTGGAAATAACTATGTCACAAAGTTGCAAAGGTGTGAGTGAACAGCAGAGACAGAAATCTGAAATTCAATGACAGAAAAAAAAGCTCATTGGACTTTTAGGTTAGGCTTTCATCAGCACCGGAGTGGCAATTCAATAGTTCTTTTTCAATCACAAATTTAGGAATAAACCAAGAGCTCTGCTATTGAACATACAAAGTAGATATAGTGGGGAAAAAACAGTGAAACATGAGAATGTTATCAGTTATCAGACCAAAAGACAGGAATCATTAGTCCACTTCTTGGGGCCTTTCAGAACAGCTAAGCTTTCTTTCCTTTAAAGGAAATTCATTGGGTAAAACCACAGGAATCTGCCTGCACTTACCAGCTCAAAGTAGAGAACAACAGAAATCTCCCTCATCACTCTACCAGGTTAATGCAACCCACAGCTAGATAAAACAAACCAAATTATGAGAGAGCCTAGTCTATACCTGAATGTATCAGTAGGGATGCTAATTGTGTTAGTAGAATCGTGTGGGGTTAGGAAGGCATTGGAGAAGTGGATTGAAGTTCTTAATTTCAAAAAGTGTCTTTGAAATAATAACAGAGACCTTTGATTTCTGACCTTGGAAGGTTTGTAGCCAATGCTTTTATAGTCTGAATATTCCTGTACTGCAACTTTGCTTTATATTGTCCTCACAATTTCTCTGTATTTCTCCTTAGCCATGGGAGGAAAAGGAGGAAGACGCTGAATAGAAGAAAAGCATCAGTCTAGAAATAAGCGCTGCAAGTAGTTCCTCCTTCACCATCAGCTTTGACAATTGCTCCCCTTCTAGGATCTCCCTGTTATGAAAGGCAAAGCCTTCCATGTGCACAAATAAAGTTTCTGTTAAAATGATGGTTTCTTGCATTAAATTAATGGAGACAGAGATGAGGGGCAGTTCTTTCCTTGATTAAATATTCTCTGAAGCACAAACACAAGCCAGTGGAAGTTAAGGTACTTGGACTTCAGGCTGTCTTAGGAAAATCCTGGGTTTAACAACACTAGGCTCTTCAATTGCAACTAGCTTGCTTTGTTTGTTTTACAAAAAGTAATTACAGTGCAAAAGTCACCCTGTTGTGAGAGAGAAGCATAGAAACACTCTCTAAGGGGCAGCCAGCAGTTCCTTCTAGGTGTGTTTCTAATAGGCTATCAAATTAAATTCTACTTAATAAAGGAGACACATAAGCAAATAAAAACAGGTCCCAGGACTGATTTATGTATACCTGGAAAGTTTTTAAGGTCCCTTTCACAATAATTTCTAGTACCTGTTTGCTTGAAGCAAGATGTCAGCTTTGTCCCCATTTGAAGACTGAAACTTCTCCTACAAACTTATGATAGGTGTGAACAGGAAAGGAAGAGACTCCATTTTCTCTGATACTGGACTCACTGCTGGGGCTTTTTGCTGTTCTCACACCTGACCCCTTTCCTTCATATGCGCTCCTATAATGATGTTTCCTCAAGTACACCTATCATTGTGCATTCCCTATACAAAATCCCACATACAAACTACCCCACACTTTCATCTTCCTTCTCTCTTTCTGGATCTTCATCATCCCTACTCTATCAGCTCCCTCTCTCTGTATTTCAAACAAAACCACACAGCACAGCTTCTTCTTCTCTTTCTCCACTCCAAGATGATGGGAGAGAATCTCAGACCTTCAGGCCAGAAGTTAAGAGGCACTGGACTTCGGGAGCTGCAGTCAGTGATCTCCAATAACTCCTGTCACCCTGCTTGAGCATTCCCATCTCACTGCATTTCTCCACAGCTGGGAAATGTGTTTGCTTCCATGCACCTTATGCTGTAAGATATGGTCTTCTCCCTGCTTCCAGAGCCCCTTCCAGAACGCACAAGAGAAGTCAATGTTTGCCTCCAGTTGAAGCTGAGTTGAATTTTATGTTGAGTGGTGAAATGCTAGCATGGAGGAGAGACTAATTAAGAAGAGAAGAAATGTATCTTCACTTGCTGTGCTATCCAAAGCTTTAAAAGGCAATTGAAAATCAAGGGCTTCATATCATAGTCTAGAGTTGATGTCCTGACAAGGGGTTATCTTTGGCAAATGTTTAAATGTAGGACATGAATTCATAAAATCATAGAAAGATTTAATTTCAAGGAGACCTTGCTTTGAGGAGAATGAGGGCAGTTCTCTAATCTAAACTTCTGTTAAAGAAGGGCTAACCTTAGTGTTAGACTTGTTTGCTTAGGGCTTTGTCCCATCAGATTTTGAAAATCTTTCGGGAGGGTCCATCCTACGCTTTCCTTCCTAGGTCTAATGCAGCAGCCTGGGACTACTAAAATACAGCTGTGATCTACCAACAGATCTTTTTTCCCCTCTATGCCCTTAGCAATAGCATGATTTGAACCAGAAGGTCTGTCCTGGGTTTTTCCCATTCAGAAGTTTTTCTCCATGTGCAAATGCCAAGTTTTGCTCCCAGAGAACAGCAAGGGCCTTGATCCCCACCAGCTGACACTCAAAAACTGATGCTGATAATAAATGTGTCATAAGAATGAAATCAATCTAAGAATGACAAGAAATAGTAGAAAAAGTCAAGTACATATATAACTCGTCAGACAAACTGAAGCTATATTATCCAAGAAACAATGTGTGGCCATTTCATGGCAATTAAAGACCTCGTCTCTTACTCAACGGGGGGAGATTTAAAAGTGGGTGACAACTTTAATGTTGTCATTGCTTGACCTCAGGTATTTTTGTCTTGTTAAAAAATGACTCACATTAATGAGACAAAGGGTACTTATGCCTGAAAGAAGGAAACCTAAGCAAGAATGCTTAATCACTTATCATTTAACTTTTCAGCTTTTACATAATTCTGGCATTAAAAGTTTGAATTATTTTCCCATCCTTGGATCTTGTGTTGAGAACTAGCCTAGACAGCTTTGGCGAAGCAGGGAGAATTCTCAGCTGCATTTGAAATCTCTTCAGTGAGTCAGCTCAAACAGGTCTACAGAAGAACAAGGGTAAAAGCATCCCCCTGGAAACCTTCCTTGCTGACTGCTTCAGCAAATTCATATATACAGAGATACAAATGAACTATTTACATATTTAACAGAATATAAATGGAAAGGTTAAATAACAACAAATATTGCAGTTTGAATCCTTCATGTCTCTCAATCAATCTTTGCACAACAAATAGATGGAAAGAGAGAGAAAGGAAAAGAGGCAGCAGTGTGTGATTACCGAAGCAATAGCGCTGGAACAAGACACTGCAGTGAGCACAGAGCTCTCTGCACAAAAATCAATTTCCCCCATGGGATGGGATCAATAGTCATCTGACAGGACACTATGTAGGCAATTTAATAGCATTTTATCTAAATGAATCTATTCCTCCCCCCAACTGGCCTCACAGTTCATAAGAAGTCTCTCTTAGTAAAATAGATTTATTTATTTTTTATAATACCACAGGAAAGTATTTATCATTCTGAAGACGCTGCCATTGTCTACTAAAAATCATTTATCCCTGTAAGTTACTCATTACCTACCACTCTTTCCCAACATCTTTATTTTAATTAGATAACTCATGGACACAGCCCATAAAAATTACTTTCAGTTACTTTGGAAAAAATTTTCTTACCTCAAACCATTCTAAACTATGTATCAGGCTTTCAGGAAAAATAAGCCCACATAGCAGGCAAACTCAGTTAACTCAAAGCAATATTGGTATCTGAAACAACATTTTTATGCAACAAAAAGGTTATTTTTTTAGGAATTATTTATACAGGAATTGATTGTCCAGTATATCTATTTTAATAGTGCTTAATAAATAATAAAGTCAATCTCATCTTATTAGTGGATATCTGTGTGAAGTAAATGATAATGAATGAGAAACCCTAATAAGCATAATTCCAAGGATGGATCTTTGGCACTCTGGGAGTTTGGTATTGTGCCCCAAAGGCTCTTGTAAATCCAGCTGCAGTTCTTGCTCATCATTTAGAAGATTAGGAGCTGATAAGCGACAGTCAAGCCTTATTAGAACAGGCTAAGGCAACAGGAAACATTAATTGGGTAATTTAATGCACAAGGAGACATTAAATGCCTGCATTGTGGTTCAGATGCTGTTTCCTCTATTGATTTGTTCACGTCTTGTTCTATGAAATTCCTGGTGGAGACAAAGCCTAAGTTTAAAAATACCAAAATACTTTTGTTATTCCCTATGTCTTCCCTTTACTCATTGTGTTAATAAGGGACCCATCAGTAGCCCTACTCTTGCAAGCAAAAGGAAGAAGATTCCTCCCTTGTCCAAGGACTCTTCCAACAAAGGAGGGAAGAGATCCAAGGTCTAATAGCTCTCTGCAATGAAATGCTGTCTCACTTGTTCTGGTTTTCTTCACAGTGTGTGCATAGAGCAGGAGCCCTGCAAATCTGGGAGGAAGCTCAGACACTCTTTTCCTGTAGAAAGCTGGGAGCACTTAACAAAATTCTGTTCTCTTGCACTGTTCTGGAGGAGATGTAGAAGTAGTTGATGGACTGATCTTCCTCTGGAAGATGAGAGGAAGGTCCTGACATAGCTGTTTCTTCTCTGTCTAATAATGCCAGAATTAATCCACTTATGTGAGTGGATTTGCTCTGTTCCCTTAGTAGTTGATATTGGTGTCTGGAACACCAAAATCTCTCAATTACATACTAGGTTCTGATTTGGGTCCCATTTTAACACTTCCTTCCTGAGACATCTTTTCCACAGCTGAACAGAAATGGAAAGAGGTAGTCTGACAGTGTAAAAAATTCAGCATTAAAAGGGGACAGCCTTTCCTTTACCTCACTGACCTAGGCACTCTTCGTTTCTCATTTTCTAGTACTGCAGCTTGGGAGATCGAGGGTGATAATTCATGGACACTTTATTTTAATAATTTACTTTCGCAGCAATTTAAATATTAAAATACATTTTGAAAACATGCAAGCTTCATTAATTTCAAATAAGCATTGTACATTATGCTCTGTTTAACAGCATTCGGTCCCACTTTTTGTAGCCACAATCTCTCCCTTCCACCCAGCAGCCTGGCACTGTTCCTGCTGCCAACAAGTTTCCCCATGTCCACGGCATGTGCTGGGAGGCCGCTGTGTCTAAATCTCCTCTGCTCTTCAAGCTTCCCCAGGACTGTCACATTTGAAATTGGTGTCTTCTTCACACCTCCCCATGTTTTAAGGGAGGACACAGCCTCTCTGACTTTATTTACCATCCCTAAAGTCATGGAAACCTTGGTAGAAGAGGCAGGGTCCACCTACAGCCCAATACATCCCCTCCAGCAGACCATTAATTGGTGCTCTGGCTGTGCATCTCCTCAAGGACTGACCCAAACACACTGAGCCAAGACTGCTCACTGGACCAGAAACCTGGAACAAGACCAACGCTTCCCTTTAACCAGCAACCGAGTGCCCAGTGCCTGGGTTACACAGGTCAGTCCCTTTCTTCTTCAGGAGAGGAAGAGCCTCCAGTACTCTTTCTGTGGGCTCTGGCTCCACTGAAGTTGTTAGTGTTGCAACTGTTGTGAAAAGCAATAAAATTGTGCTGACTGCCCACAATGGTCTGTTTCCTGAGAACCCCACACATTAAAGAGACAGAACCAGTAATTCCCCTTTAATACACAACAATTTTAAAAATCATCATTATTATTATTATAGTAATTAACATTAAATCATTCCCCATCCTTCTCTGTATCTCTTTGGGGTAATAGACAGTATTGAAATATAACCTAGTTTAGTGCTTATCTAATATAAGCATTCTAATATAATATCTCTATCTAATATAAGCTATCTTCTTTTTACCCATTGTTCTGTAGGGTTTGGTTTTTGCTGTATGTGGTGTTTTTTAAAGAATACCTGGATGTGAAAATAAATAAACACATATATTTTCCTAAATGTAATAAAATTTCATAGAAAATATTGTTGCTAAAGAAATTACGTATGCCACAAAAACAGTTCTTTAAATTCAGATGTTGCTTTTTGCAGTCTTTTGCTACTGGAATTTCCACCCAGCCAAGATTTTTACTGGCTAGTTTAAAGCTACCTCTGCAATTTATGTTTATACATAAACAGCTCTGATTTTAATTGCTATCAACTTCTTATACTTGATAGATGGTCTTAAACATTTTTTGCCTCCAGAGACTGCTTACTTTGCCAAGTATTGACACATTTTCAAGATTTATACTTCTCTAAGGAACAAAGTTTACAATAAAATGTAATGTATTCCGTGGCTGTGAATGGTAATGCTGCTAAACAGTCTAAAGATATTTCACAACGGGTAGTTATTTTCCTCTCACATCCAGTACTGCCCTCCTTTAGTACTACTATAGATTTAGGCTTTTAAAGGAAAATTAGATCCCTAATTTGCCTAATTTAGTGTTTCAGAGATCCAATATGACTTAATTTATGTTTCCTTCCACTAGAGCCATTATTGGACTAATGATTACACTTTCATTTTTCCCCATAATTATTTTAAGAGGCTAACTCTTATGGAAGGATTAATTGGGATAACCCCTTTCGGAGCTCAAATACCATACTGTAGGCAGAACAGGGAGTAGTTACAGAACTGTAAACTACATTGTCAAACATACAAGTAGGTACTAATTATTGGGCAGATGAAACTCAGTAGATGATCAAAGTTGCATCTATATTTAAATATTTGCATTGGATCCAGTTTCCTGGTAGCAATCATGGGTCACAATGCCCAGAGGAGCCCCCAGAGGACAAGGAAAGGCCCTTAGGAATAATACATCAAATTGTACCATCTCCATAAAACTGCTGTGGCATTGCAGCAGGAGTAGCATCATCAAGCTCTAGCAGGAGCTCTTGTAAAATCAGCTGAAAAGATCTTCAGCACTGAAACAATTCACGGATGTTACTTTGGTGACAAAGTGTACCTCTCAGCTTTCTGAGAGTACACTTTCAAGGGGGAAGATTTCACTTTCTTGCTTCATTTTTTCCCCTGCCATTTAATCTCTTTAATGCAGTTTTTCATATTAATCTGCTTTGTAAATAGGTCACACGGCTCCTTTGCACAGGCAAAAGACATCTCTGGGTTGCTCAAAAGTGAGCAAATATCCCAGCCATAAAAGGAAACACTCTCCAAGCATTGCACCACCCATCTTCCTCACTGACCAGGGAATGGAAAGGATGCAGTCCAAGAGGGTCTGTCATTTCCCTGGGACAAATGATGATGCAGACCATACCAGATTAATCTGTTTTGCAGTTTTGAATTTAAACATCCCAGCTCTTGGTGAGACAATTCCACATTATTTGGCTTTTGTGCTCAAGATGAAGGAGATATTCCCTACAATTTCTCTAAGAAATACTAAAGATTATAATAGTTTATTTTGTTGAAGTGACAATTTCTATAATTACAAAATTCCTTGCCCTGGTTCTCCCCTTCTAACTCACCTTAGAGGGATTTTTCTAGAGCAAAGCATAGTTTAAACTGCAGACAGAATAAAAACTGAGGAAAGCATAAAAATGGAAGTTTATAGAGACAGAAACAAGGAGTTGCTTAAGTCTGTTAATAACCAGATATAGCAACAATGAATGATAATGATCAGAAAACAGGAGAGACCAAAAAGGAAAATATTTTTTAAGATTTCAACCCTGTAGGAGAAAGCAGAAGAAACAGAGACCAAATTTAGGATATGATTCAAGACGCATGTAAGTACTCACCTATGTACTTATAATCTTACTTAAGCATTTATACACAAATGCTTAGGAAATTCTTCATATTCTGTCAGCAAGAAGTTAATCTTTACTTCAGCACGGTAGTCCTTGTTGCAGACTTATTAGTGAATTTGCAACAAAAATTTTATTAGGCTGTAAATTAACTCTAGAAACTGGTTTCAAGATATCACACCAATAATTCTTCTGTAGTACATTTTATTTACACTTTTTAGTGCTAGGATATAAATCTGAGGGTAATTTTGCACCAGTCCAATAGAGGACTTATGAAAGACAGTGGGTGAGAGAATTAATTTCTGATTATTCATGTTTATTTTATCTTTAACATAAATAGATTATGAAAATAATCTTTTTATGGCTGGTGCTTTTTTGATGCATTTTAAGCAATATGTGGAATACCTGTAAGTAGAAAGCTAGTGACAATATAAATTTATCATTATTTTTAGTCCTCTTGGTTCCTGTGCTTAAAAATGGTATATACACAAAGAGGTTAATGGCATTGTGATTTTCAGATAATCTGTTTTTAAACTACTGACTTGGAAACTGTGAGATTAATAGCACTGAGAACATCTAAAGGTAATAGGATTACAATTTAATATTAACTAAGTGTTTCTTGAGGGTCTGCTGTAGCGGTGTCTCATCTCTGGGATCCACTAGAGTAATTAGTCTGTAGTGGCATACAGTGGTGATGCATGATAACTGCAGCTTTTCCTGCTGCAGTTAGGATTTTCCATTCACTGGCAAATAGTTTTTATTTGCAATAACTTCATAAACAGGCACAGAGCAAGCTTGCAATGCTTTTGCCCTAAGCTGATGCTGATTAGGGAGAGACCAGTTCTCAAAAAGTCACACCTGAAGCACCAGTCACAGCTGACCAGGGCAGTGAAGTGAGGGGTTTAGAGGCTTTGCTTCTGTTGCTAGAGGAACAGGTTTTATCTGTAAACAGGGCAGCCAAAGGTGGGCAAGCTTGTTAACACTAAAGAAGGCGTTTACATCAAGATCAGAAGTCTGATGCTTGATAAAGGCTGAAGTACAGCTGGGTCAGCTGAGAACCTGCATGGAACGATGGCAAAAAGGCACTTTTTACCTCTCATCATTCTCCCTGCTCTCCCAACAGGAAGATTCATCAGGAATGCCCAAATCAGGAAACAGAAACAATGCACAGTAAACTAATGCTTGATATTTACAAGGGTTAAACAAGAAATACGCAGAAGCAAAAGGTTTTCTTATACCAAGTACTAATCCTTAGGAGCTCAGACAGGCCCATTCAAAAAAGCCCATCATGACAACCAGGTCCTGCCAATCCCTGAAGTGAAGTGAGGATTCTGCAGCCAGAGCCCCTTGTCCTCCAAGGATAAGGACATGTACACTGCTTGTGTACAGGCCTGAGTGAGCAAAACCTAGGAGAACTTTGTTTGTTTTGGTCGCAAAAATGAAAATGTTTAAGTTAGAAAAGTAAAAAAACAAAACAAAACAAAATAAAACAACCTATGCATGTTCATAATTTTTATAATTTTTGAGGGAAGATATTTTAATGATCTTAGTTTGCAGTAGGTCCTCACAAAACAGAAAGCTTGAGAATCTGATATACTTAAAGAACTGCCTCCTGCAGAATGTTAATAGGGTTTAAATGCTACTACTTGTGCATTTTAAAAACTGTTTCAGGTAATGAGTAACTTCTGACTTTGATTACAAGGATCCATTCACCTAGAACATTCAAATCTAATAGAGGAGATCATGTGCTGCTGCCTCCACATAAAAGTAGTGTTATGCTCAGTATTAATCCCTCCCATACTTTCCTTCACTGGTAAGATTTTCTGCTATTTTTACCAGTAATTTTTAATCCTCTACTTGCTAAGAAATGTCTTTATACCAGTAGGAAAATGGCTGATGATGGAAAAATGGAAAAAAGATAATGAAATACAAATAGTGAAAACCAAAAACAAACCCATCAATGTAATACACAGAAGATTTAAAAAATAAAAAGCTCTAGTCAAAATTTCTTTCCATTTCAAGACCTCTGAAGCTCAATGGACCCCATTAGGTTAGCAGATATGAGCCAACCTGATGCTCACAATACTCCCATGAGGCAGAAATTTTATTTGGGAGCACCCAAGTGGATGAGGAACCTGAGGAAACTCCACAGCCATTCAGCAGAGGAGCAACCTGGGATTTATCAGGTGGCATTGACACAAAATTTTTTTCACAGCAGCTCAAAATTTAAAGTAATTGAAGTAACATTCAAGTGGGTTAAAATGTCACCAAGATATTTTAAGTTGCTGATGTGACAAGAGCCACTGACTGTCCCCACTGCTTGACCCTGTGCTCCCTCACTGGGATATCCCAGGATCTGTAGGTGATCATCAAAATCAGCCCTAACTGTGCTGCATTCAAACACAGGCTTCCCTTGTTCAGAGTCTTTTGTTGGAAACTCAGCCCCACAGCATCAGAGACACCCAGAGGAAGAGGAAAATAAATCGCCCAATATCAGTGAAACATTCAGTAAAAATATGCAACCAAGAAACACCATCAGAAGTGAGAGTGAAGGCAAGATGCGTATTTAGGAGAGAAAAAGCAATGGCATTGGACCTTTGGACTGAAGGGAAAAGACTTGCTCCTCAGTAAGGGGCAGTCAATAAGCATCTCCTTCTGAGAAAGTACAGCACCTGAACACAAGAGTTCTCCTTGTAATCATGTCTTAACCACACTGAGTCATAGAAATGCTGGCCAGAAGGGACTTCTGAAGGTCATGTCCCATTCAAGGTGGAAGTTGATTGTGTCAGCTTTGCCCAGCCAAGTCTTGAAAACTTCACAGTACAAAGAGATCTTGAGATATTTTTAAGTCATGGCCACTGATTTAAACAGAATTTAGAAATTCAGATGCATACAAAAATCTATGTATGAAACAATAAGACTAAACAGCTCTTCCACCTTTGGTAAAATGGTCACTCCCTTTTAAAGCTGTGATATGTGAATTGGGGTAATCTGTATTACAGGATTATCAGCATATTTTGTAGAGGCCAGCCAGCTCCTTCTGCCCTATGCCAGCCATAGAAGCTTCTGGAGGTGCACTTGTGCATCTTTCTTACCCCTTGAAAGTGGCAGCAGAGTAGTGACAGGGCAGCATCCATTACAGGATGAGAACATGCACCTGCAGTGCATGAAGAATTGTTTAATGGATCTCTTCTCATGATATTTGCAAAAGCAGACAGGCAGGCATTCTCTTCATGTGGAGGGAAAGCAGCATAGCCCACCCAGGTGTTGTTTCTGACCATTGCTACTGATGGTTGCCTGCAATGAGATAGCTAACAAAAGTATTAAACATTGATACATTTCAGTGTGCCAATTGACTGTGCATTTTAAATGGACTCCGGTATTCTCTCCTAGTGGAAAGATTTATTTTACTTTAAGAATATATAGAGCTGTGTTTTCAGTACTTTTTCTTTGTTTAACAAGCAGATCTCTTGCTGAAAACCCAGTAGACTACAAAACCAGTCAGGGGCTTTTATCCAGGATGTCTGACCCATCGCCTGACAATAATTAGTTCAGGTTAATTACAGCAAATCTGTAGATTTGCAGCCTGAAATCATCTCATCCCCTAAGCTGAACCCTCCAGAGGTTTCTTTTATGAGCTCTGCATCCTAAGGGTGGACTTAAAGTAATGAATTTGTCTCTAATAAGATTCATAGGTTTGTTCCCTAAGCAATGGTGTCAATTATAGAATCTAACTCTGATGGCTTATTTTGCTGAAAATAGAGAAATTGAGAGTTTTTAATGAAGCATGCAGGATTTTTAATGCTTTTGTTTTAACTCTTTGCATTGTTGGAAAGTATAAAAATACAATTATGCGAAATATCATACCACTTTCTGAGTATTTCTGTGTGTGCCAATAGCTAATTTCCTTCTGCTCTATAATGGAAAAGGTTAATGTAATGACTCTGAGATTTCATTTGGAGATGTTCCAGAAGAGTGTCTGAGTGTTTGCTGCACTTAATGGCAGGAAGTAATAAGTGAGATTATGTATTGGTGAAAAATATTTCATGTACCAAGTAGATTAATACTGGAGAGAGGCACATGGGACACAAGCCTGAGGCTTCCTCCTCAGCTCTGGCACAATATAAAATGTCCATACTTGATATGTGCCCTTCTGTAGTTAGCTCTTAATCATTAACAAAGCAGACAGTAAATCTCTGGGGGATGTGGTATCAGGAGGAGAGGGAACCAGATGTAGGATTCTCCTCTCTGCTGCAAGTGAGTGGCAGACACCTCCACCTGGGAATGCTGGACCATATGGTACTGGTACCAGCAAGGTACCTGCATGGCAAGATAATGCCATAAGAACCTTAAAGGGTTTGGCTCTATCCTGACTGTTCCAATATCTACACTAATTTTTGGGCATAGTTATTGTATTTAGGAAGATGAACTGCCATGTCACAGCTTCTTTTCAGCATTTTATTTCGCGTGAGACTGCTTACTTATAAAAAATTTAACATCATTGCATGTGAAAGATTTATCCTTTTGTTTGAAACTTTTAAAATTTACTTTTAATTGAGATCCTATTCCTGCTGTCTGAGTCAGTTGAAGTCACAAAACTAAGGTTTCAAGCTCATGAGAAATAGCTCCAGTAATTGATTTTACTAATTCTAATAATTAAAATATTATTTTACTCTTAACAGTGATTTTTAAAAGGGCATCTAGTGACAGGACATGGGGGAATGGCTTTAAACTGAAAGAGGGAGGGTTTAGATTAGGTATTAGGGTGTTGAAACACTGGAACAGGTTGCTCAGAGAAGTTGTGGATGCCTCATCCCTGGAAGTGTTCAGGTCCAGGCTGGATTGGGCTTTAGGCAAGCTGGTCTAGTTGAATATGGCCCTGCTCATGGCAGGAGGATTGGAATGAGATATCGCTATCCTTTCCAATCCAAGCCATTCTGTGATTCTACTCCATGACTCTATGAAGAGAAAGTGTTCAAGGACTCTCTACACCACTGGAAAGACATTTTTGAGGATGGAACTGGAAGGGGTTAAACATGGGAGTAGTCATCACTGGCAGGGTGGATATGGCTAAGGAACGCAGTAACTGTTCCCCTACAACAGCTCCTAACACTTAAGGCACAATTAGCTTCAGCAAGATAAATTGATGGAAAAGTTAAACTAACCCTCCACTGCTGGCAGACTGCCACAAGAGCTTGTTCTTCTTCCTGGACAGGGGCAACACCAGCAGACCAATGCAAGGTACTTTTTCAGAAAGGCTTTTAGATCATCTGTGGTTTCTCTGCACTTTGAGCTGAGTTGGTTGAACTTGGAGGCTGTTGGGTCAGGCTGGACAGGCTGCCATGGTCTGGCTGACACAGGGAGCAGTGACTGAGGGGTGTGCACCTTGCTGCCCTCCCCAGGTCTATGAGCTCCCTGAATTCTCACTGATTGCTTGTCTCAAATGGTAATGCCTCAGCACCAGCTGCTGTTCTCTGACTCAGGGCAGGGATCTGAACCTACAAATTAGGTGTTGTACGTGGGTATCCACTCTGCTGGAGGGAAGAGAGGGTTCACATCAGTCTGTAGATCATCCTGCCCTCTTGCTCATTCATGCAAATAAATAAAGACAAGCTATTGAAGTCTGTACCTGCAGCGTGGTCATTCCAATGTTTGTCTTAGGCACAACTTGATCCTAGGACACATTACTGTGGGGAGGTAAGGGTAGGAGGATCATACTAGAAAATTTTCTTCAGATGTTGAATAAAATAAAAGTTGTGCAAACTGTCATAGAGCTGCAACTGTCATAGAGCTAAAAATTGTTTTTCAAGTGGCCCTATGGATTGACAACTGATATTAATTAATTAAAAGGCTGCTTTGGCCGCCTCTGAAAACATTCCCATTAGAAAGTTATCAAGCAGTGGTTTAAGTAGGGGAGGCATGCAATGTGCTGTCTTCTGTTGGACCTGTTAACATTGCAACATATTTTGCCACATAACAACCCTTCCCCATAGAAAGACTACAGGAAAGCTCAGGTGTACAGACTAGCCATTGTTTAATCCTGTGTTGCAGTCGGAACTCTCCTCACTTGGAACCTGTAACCTGTTAATTGCCTTACCCTCATTTATATGATAAGTGGTTCATTTCCTTTATTGTGATTGAATCCCCTCCCTATATTACAAGAAAACTGGAGCTGCCGAGAGTGCTTGATTGGATTTCATTGCTGTAGGCCATTTCTTAAACAGGTTACAGGTTGACAAACATAGAAGAGGGATCGATATCCGTCCTTTGCCTCATTGACAAGCTAATCTTTTCAGTAAACATTTCATCAGTACCTGCCATTTGTATACACACCTGCCTCATGAGGATGGAGAAAGCTCTGCTTTTATAAGGTTTAGGTAACTAATAAATGAAAAGGCAAGAATATAAATTGGGCAAATCATTAAGATAGCATTTTTAGGAAAATGGCCTTTCATTGCCTGCAGAATATAACCAAACACATTTCCAACTACTCTTAATTTTAATTAGGTTGCATTACACTCAGACCTGTTGTCAGCTCCTGTTTCTTTAACTCAGCTTGCACTGCTCTCTCAGAAAGGTCTGTCCCTCAGCCCAAAATCTCGCACTCACCAGAGCTGAAGACATTCAATGAGCTCAGGGGAACTAAACTGTCTCTTTTCCAGGCATGTGGCCTGCCCACTCTTTGCCTGCTTTTTCAAATCAGTGCAGATAAGAAGGGCTGCCACACTCGGTAAAGTGACATCCTCCTCTCTTATCAGAGGTAACAGGACTATTTTGAGTGGGGATTGAAGTTGAGGCTTTACTAATCATTTAAAACACACGAGTCATACTCTAAAAGAAAGCAAGAGCGTTACGTTAAATGTGTTGGAAGACATTTTTTTTTGTTTGCTTTTGTGTCACAAGTTGAAGCCTCCTACCCCCACAACGATGTGGGCTAGAAACTGGCATTGTCCCTGGCATAAATAAGGGCCAAGAAAAACACTATATTTAGGCTTCTCTTAGTCCTGTGTGTTAGAATCGCATGGCTGGATGACAAATGCTGCCAAAATCGGTGATGCTGGATTTCAGTCTAACCTCAGATGGAGCATGAACACATTCCTTGCAAGGTTTGGGTGAAAGGAAATAAACAGTAAACATGAAACTTTCGGTTGACAAGAAAATGAAGTAATTCTGATGTGGATACTTTAGTAATAAGTTTATTTTTACACTCCTATATTACTAACCAAAAAATATATCTTAGTGATGCAAACAGGCATGTCAGGTGATTTAATTCTTTTACTAACCCTTCCTCTGCTGCCAGGATCCAAAGGTACTACTGGCTGTGCTAGAAGACTGAGCTATTTCCTCTTGCACTTCTGAATTAACGCCAGCAGAAGGACGTACACGTGAAAAACACTCCTTTCCAGGTAGAAAAGCCTCCCTTCATTTCTCACCAAGGCTAACAGGAGTGGGTCTGCCAGTCCAATCAGGCCATTGGTGCACGTGCTGCTTTAGCTAAGCTGCTTCTGATCACAGTTACAGGATTCAGCGTCACTCCAGCTTTAGGCAACGCTAAGGCTTCTGGACCATCTCCATACAGAGCTGCCAGTGGATGCTAGGATGGGAGACACTGGTCCTCTGCAGTCATATCAATACAGGTAGGATACTGCACCAGCTCTGCCTATGGTGTGTCTTTGTTCCTCTGGACATCTTTAATTTGCCATCTCACAAAGTCCTACAAACCAGAAAAAGTCCTCTGCAATCATTTCAGAGGCAAACTGTTTCTTCAATTTCTCACTAAGTTTCCTGTTACCTTTCTTCTGTGACATAAAGAAACTCTGCAAGGTCACACAGTAACACTTTACAGTCAAATAAATTTCACAGAGAGCAGAATATATTAGAAGAGGAGATTTCCCCAGGTATAACTTCACTGACACCACTTAAGTAATACTAGGAATATTTTGCTGCTGCATCTCACTAGTGAAAAATGAGGTGATACCACTTCTCAGTGGCATCACTGAGTATAAAGGTAGTGTAAAGGTCAGGGGAACACCTACACAGTTCCTTTTCTCCTCAAGGGAGTAGTTCCATAAGTATTTTAAAATACATAGTAACTAAAAAGCAATACATCTCAGATGTCAATTCTATCATCCATATAGTATTAGGAAGAACAAGTAGAAAGCAAACGATTAGGTAATGTTCAGCAATCTGAGAAAGTATTTAATGTAACATTTTCCCTCTTTTCTCAAATCAAGCTGGTCCATGTAGGCCTGAGAACTTTTGTTTTCTAGACTCTTCAACTAGCAAAAGCAGCGTTAGGATACATATTTTATTTGAAGTGTAGACTAGAATAGAAATGTATTAGCAAAAAAAAAAACCCACACCCATAGGTTAATTGCTAGCAAATGTTGCTCAAGTGGTCCTGGGTACGTTGATTAATGGCCTCAGTGAACTGCTGAAAAATAGCTGGGCTGCTGGAAAGATCATTGGCAATTTTAACTCCTCAGCTATTGTGATGGACATAGAGAAACAATTGCTAAAACACATAATACATTTTTCTGAGTACAGTGTCACACGGAAACCAGTTATAGCAAGGGAGAAACAATCACTGAGTTGTTCTTTAATTCAATTTTATAGAAGTTTACAAGACAGAGAAAGAAAATATTTTTTTCTTGTTTTTCCAAAGCTTTTGGACACCTCCTTGATAATTTCAAGGGAGGTTTTATATGTAAACACAAATACTCAGTTCTGCTCATTAAATCCTATTATTTGAAGGAGGAGAGGGACAGAGATGCTGTGTGAAAGGCACAGTGCCAGCAAGCAGACCCTATTTTTACTTGTAAAGGCACAGCAATATTAAGCAGAGCCTTGTGACAGCACAAAGCTGGCAGTCCAGGGGCTGAGGAAAAGAATGATGGTCTTTCAAGTTGTCTCATGTCTTTGAAAGCTCTGAATACCACTGCCTGAAGGAGACCATGATTCTTTTGGGAGACCATGATTCTTTTGGAAATGCATGGCAATACCTCTCCCTGCCCAGAGTGGCTGCAGACCCTGAGGGTGCCACAGTGCCAGCTGAAGTTTTAGGGAGGAAATCTCTCAGCAATCAGAAGAGGGGAATTCAAAGCTCTTATAGACAATTCCTGACCATTTACACTGTATAAAACTGGTGCAAGGATCCCAACATCCTCCTTTGGATAGATTCCCAGCTCCACATCATCAAAAATTGCCTTTTTCTACCTAAGTCCTCAGAAAAGAAGGAAACATCAACCTTCAGGCTGACTCTTCCTACTGAGGCTTTTGAAGGTTGGAGCATGGCCCCACAATGACCTGAAGCACTTCACACAGGAGGCTGGGAAAACAGGCAGCTAAGAAGAAAGGTCACAGAAACCCACCTGCATACATGGCAGTGAATACTGCTTTGCTCAGGAGTAAAGCAGGCTCCAGAAATTACAATCAGGTTCCTTGAAATGATGCACTTTCAGCTGACTGTGTGGTAGGGAGGGTGTGTTGGTACACAGGTCTGTCAAAACCAGCTCTGTGTTGCTGAATGATCTTTCTAGCCCTAAGAGTCCTTGACTCACTTCAGGCACAGCTGGGGCATCTCCTCCATCTGCTCTCCTGCATGAACCAGACATGCACAGACCGATCCTTTGAAGCCCTGCTGGCATTTCTGTCAATCCTCCCATCTTCTTTGAGCCACCTGCCACCTTCAGCCCTAGGAATTTCACAATGACCTCTGCCCACCAGACCATGTCTTTACCCAAGAGCAGCATAAGGGTGATACACTCTCGTGAATAGTCATTGCTGTTTCCTAGACTATACTTTGGCAAGTCCTGGTCTAGGATATAGGCACCATATAAACCCTTTGTGAAGCATCCTTACTTCTCGGAGCCCTTTCTTCCTGACATTTTTCTGTGCTATCCCAGACCAATTTGTGACACCTACTGTCAGAGTCTTCATGATGCATATTAGCACTCAAATCCCAGGAGAGGAAAATAAAACAATTCTGAACGACAAGAGAAAAAGGGTGGCAAGAAGCTGAAGGCTATAACTGGCTGATAATTAGACAAGTTCAATTGTAGCAGGCTCCTGGAAAGCTCATCAGGAACAATCCCTCACATGGTTTCAGAAAATATGCAACAGGAAATTACAGCCTGAAGGCACTGTGTTCACAAGCAATTCCCAACCAAGGAAAAGAGAGACAACACAAACCAAAATAATTGCATAAGACTCTTTGAGCTTTACATGCAAGCTCTGCACTTGTCAAGGGAAGTGGGCAAGCAGCCAAAAGGGACACGATATGTCACTAATTATCAAATATTGGAGAGAAATGGCAGGCTTGTTGGAGAAACAATTCATAGAAACAGAGAAACATAGTGTCTTTTACGATGCAAAAGACCTTTAAGACTATCAAATCCAGCCATGAATCCAGCACTGCCAATTCCAGCCCAAAACTGAATCTTTTAAATACCTCTAGGGATGATGACTCAACACATTTCCCACAATTTAACTCTGTCTGGAGCAAGGCATTTGGAAGGTAACTGTGAAGGAAAGGCAGGGGACAATCCCTTTGTGCTCCTTACACTTGGCATAGCTTTTGCATTGATGTTTCTAAGAGGAGACTCAGCCTGTACTCAGCATGGACGCAAAGCATGCCAGGCACTCTAAGCTATTCCATTTGGGTAAAAAACATACGGGATAGGTAATTTTGCACAGGAGTTTGCCACTCTCATAAGGCAAATAAACCCTACTTGGCCAACTCTCCGTTTCATGGGATTTCTTCTCTTTTTTGCAAAAAGCCTAACTAAATGGGGAAGAATGAAGAAAAGTGGAGGCAGGAGGAGTGGAGAAGCCATCTACATCCCCTATTGCAGCCTGGAAAGGCATTGCTTCTCCTCAGATGGGAGAAAGTGCTACAGGTCCAACCCAGCTGCTCTGAAGCAGAGTTCCAGGCAGTGATTCTGTCCTCTGTGTTCTGCCACTCCCAATGCATCGACAGACACCTGTCAGCACACGTACAGGTATCCAGCATCGCCTTCTCCTTGTGCCTAAGGCCAGAGAGGATGTATAGCTATTGAGTCCCGACTACAAAACAACACTGAGAGTCAGCCAGGACACTTGAATAAACGCAAGCTTTTTTGTGAATGTCTATATTATCGCTTTGTATTCTGGCAGCTTAATGTGAATTTTGGATGCAGGTATGGGTGGACCTCCAGCACCCAAACCATAGCCACATGCGCAGACACTGGGCTCACCAAAAAAAGACAGAATATAAATCCACTCCCCGTTCCCACCACTTTATCTCACTGTACATTTGGGCGGGTTCAGTTAAAATCGCGTTTTCAGTCAAATCCGCGCAGCGTAGCCCCAGATCCCAGCCTGAGTTATTATTCCCCCGGGTGCCGTGGGATTAAGAGCATGGGGACGAGGCCGGAGGCCAGCAGGAGGGGCGGCGGGAGCGCCGGGGCCGGGCGGTGCCGGGCGGGATGCGCGGGGCTCGGCTTCCCCCTGCGGGCCGCGCCGGGAACGGCGCTCCCGGGAAACTGCCGGGACAGCGCCGGAGCGCTGCGCGAGGCTGCGGCTCCAGCGGGACCGGCGTGGCGGGGAGCGCCGTTCCCGGCAAACTACGTACTAGACTAAGGCGATGTCTGGCCATAGAGTCGCAGAACGGTTCGGGCTGGGAGGAACCTGAAAGATCATCTAGTTACAATCTTCCTTGCCAGTCCCATCCAGCCTGGCTTTGGACGCTTCCAAGAATGGGGCATCCACAGTTCCACTGGACGACCTGTTCCAGTGTCTCATCACCCCCACAGTAAAGAAACTCTTCCAGATATCTAATCTAAACCTACTTTCTGTCAGTTTAAAGCCATTCCCTGCACGCATCACATATCTTGGGTCATGAAGAAATAAATTAACAGTTTGGGCTTTTTTTAATTGTTACAGTCATACTTACATGGACTCTTTGTGGTGTACATGAAACAAGCGCTGAGGTGATGTGAGGGGCTTTGTGCTTCTTCCACGTCTGATTACTTCTGATGCCCCCTCAATGATTACTTTTGATGACCCCAAAATGGCCTGTCTAAAAACCTCCAGAAGTTCACTTGCCATTATCATTTTAAACAACGATAAGCAAAGCTCTGTTTTGTTCTGTCCTCTCTTCAGCTACTTTGCCTGTTCTTTCTGAACTTGAAATAAATCCTAGGCAGCAGCAGAGAAAGATCTGACTTGATTCACTCAACTACAATATGTACAGTTTTTTCTTTGACTATCATTCAAGGAATTATAGGGCCAATAACATGAAAGTCATTAGGAAAAATCCAGAGTACTTTAACATTGCCAATTTCTTTAACATCAGCTTTTAACTTCACATCAGTTGCAGCAAGCCTGTTATTTTTTTTTAGAAAGTCCTGTTTTCATTCCCATCTTTCTTGTCAGCTGAGAGCTGAGGGAAGGAAGGTCCCAAGGCTGTAGCTCCTACAACACACACATACACCTGAGTGGGACTTGAGTGGGTTTTCTTTACTGACAACACATCAGCCAAGAGAGGGAGCAGCAGAATGAAACAAGGTACAAAGCAGGAGCTCAGGAGAGAAAGAGGCACACCTCTTCAGCTGCAGCTCTTCTCTCAGTCTTTGTATGAAGTGAGGATTTATGATCTGCTGTATGCTTTAGCCTCTCTAAGAAGGTCTCTTATTTCTTTCCTGGACTAGAATAGTTACTGCTTTTATTTGCCCCCGTCTTACAAAAGTAGTAATGTCATACGTTAATGTCCTGGAAATAAAATTTGAGGGTTATTCAACAAAAAAGCAGGTAACAGCAAAGGCTTGAGTAGTTCATATTCAAAAATATTTATTTTTCAGTTGTTCATGATACGTGTCAAATTCTTGGTTACGGAAAAAAATTGTAACAAACAGCATCACAAACATATAATCAAGCCATAAGAGTGCAGTTTATTACAACTGTGTAAACAAAAACCAATTATTTCTGTAGTGGCACTGTCCATGAACCAGATTATGGCATACAGAATCTAAGCAAAAGTCAAGAGAAACTTTTACAAAGAAAAACCCCCAAACTGAAGCACAGTATATGAACCTGGCCAAAATGTTCCAATCCACATTTAATCAGAGAAAAGAGTGTCCCCAGAATTTTTGCTTGGCTTGTTCTTAAGGAAATTAAGTCTTCATAGTTTTCAAGGCATCAATCCAGGATGTGTAATAGTACTACTATTGAATAATATGAATAAAGAGCAAACATCTCTTAATTATGACAATGTGAATACCCCAATTGTTAGATTATTAAAGGAGATTAGATGATTTGGGAATTTTATTGCCTTTATAATAGCATGACACCTTTAAAAATATTCCTTAGGAAATAAAAATAAGTTACTGGGAAGTAAAATCCAGAGTGCGTCATCAAACAAACTTTTCTGTGCATAAATACCAAAAAACTAGAATCTTATTTTTCTGCAATGGAATTAAAAAATTTTATTATAATACAAGGCACGTAATGTAAACTGTAGGATGCACTTTGAAATTAAAATAGACTCATCTCAAACATATTTTATATATCTGCATCTAAAATGGGATTTAAAATTTCAGGGTGTTTTTTTTTTAGATCACACATTGGTTACAGCTTGCTTGATGTCTACACTTTTGCCATCAGGCTTTTAGTGTTCTGCAAGATCCTGTTAATAAAAACAAATGGGTCTGAATTCCACTACATTTTACACATGTACCTTTCATACAGAAGTTTTGCATGTGTTCCATCTGCAGAGAGTAGGTCCCACAACAGCAGGAGGCAAAACGAGAGCAACGAAGGTATAGTTATTAAAAAGTACTGGACACCTGGGAGTATATCATATAATTACAAGCTGGTATGTTCAGTTTACAGAAAGCTATAAATTTGTTAAAAAAAAATAGACATCCAACAAGATGCGCTTACTCACATGCTGACACAGAGTTCACACGAACAATTAAAAAAAAATCTTATCCATTTTATCCTTCAGAAATTCTGCATATCCTCAAATAAATGTTCATCCTCAAATAAATAGAGGTCCCCTTAGAATGAACAGGGGCCTGATGTGCAGATTGACTCAAGCAATATGTAATTGCTTCCTCCACACTGAGATGTGAACAGCAGTATCAAACAGGAGATTTCATTGAACTGGGCTTTATTTCAAACACTGTTAGGTCCAAATCCAGGTTCATTTGTCACTAAGCAATAAGACTGCCTTAAAAAAAAATAAAGTTATTTTCTTGGAGGAAGAACATTTTCTTCATAATAGCCTGGATTTACTACATTTCCAGCTGGATCATATCTAGCCACCACAAAGGTTGAGCCATCACTAGCAGATGCTTTTCCAACTCCCATCTTTTTTGTGTTCTTCCAAACCATTGCTGTGAAGTGACCTGAAAAAAGACAGAGAAACATAAACATTCCCTTTAGATACTAAATTTGTAACATTCTCTTTAACATGTGAGGTGCTGGGGAAAAATAAAAAAAGAACAATACACAGCTACTTCTTAGTCTAACATGAGAACAAACTAAGGACATGAAAAGGAACCCTACTTCTAGCATTTTGTCCTGAAAACCCCTAACCTGATCTGTTTTCATACTACTGTTCCCATGACTACATCCTACATCCAAATGAGAATATGTAGCAGGAGAATCATGAAAGAACTAGTTTGGTATGTATCTGATTTAAAATTTTACAAAGACATCACAGTCTTGACTCCATGCAGTGTGAACAGCAGTTCTGAGAGTGACTATTATTCATTAGCTTTAGCCACCTCATACTCCCCCATGTGTTTGCATGTGAAACTCTTTAAAAATCCCACTGTTTTTGCGGCTCCTTCTGCCTAGTTTAATTGCCACCCCTACATTGTTGTTCCCACTATGCATAGGCAAATCCCAAAGTCAGGGAGAAAAGCGTGATTTTCTTCATCTGAAACAAAGTCAGGTACCTCTCTTGCTCAAGCATTATTTGAGGAACAATGTTCTCAAATTCATTCTGCACTAGATTTTCAATATGCAGCCAATGACCTGTTCCCAATCTCCAAATTTTAGCTGAAGTAATCTCTGTGTCAATGTAAACAACACAGCACATTTAGTAAGACTCCTATATGAATACAATTTTGTATTACAAATTAATTTGCTTTAAAAATAAGTTTCCTGTTCAAAACTTCGAGGTTGGAGGAAAAATGCAGTACTAAAAAAACCCCACAAAATGCGCTCAGTTTCTAATTTCTCAGGATTTTTTACACTTTTGTCAGTTTTTAGCATAATAATAGAAGTTTTGTTTTTGAAGAGACAGTTCCCAGTCTGAACTTACCTGTCCTAGAAGAAAACCCTGGATTTTGAAAGCTGTAATTTTTTATTTCACTGTACCATCTGTCAGCCACATCTTTTCCTGAAAGACAAAAGAAATGTGTTGCGAATCATGACACAAACACAAAAGTGTAGCTCACTTAGCAGCCTGGCCAGTAAGATCTTAACTTTTAGCTTGGAAGATAATGAAGACACATCTCCCTCATCTTGGATAAGTGTTACTGTCATCAGGCTTATACATACAGCTTTCACCAGCATCTTCCTCTTGAAATGTATTTGAAAATGCCTGTATGCCACATTTTCTAAGCAAAAGGCCACACCTGTGGACATTTACCCCTTCCAGCTCCAGGTAAACCAAAGAAAAATTAAATTTCTGATGTCTTTTAGTTTCCCATTTTCTCATCAGCATTGAATATTTCAGATTTCTGAGTGCATTTATTTTTTGTGGTTTCTACCTAGCTGTAAAGGTCTATTTTGAATCATTATAATCTGGGATACACAGAAACCTCAAATATTCATACTTAGGAGCTAATTCTGTGTGGAAGTCTGTGTGTCCAGCACTGTCTAATCCCATCCAAGGCTTTCCCTGACAACAGCTGTATAAGGACTGTGACTATGGCCAGGGATGTAGCTCAGACCAGAATCTGCAGATGTTATGCAGACAAATGTCAAATGTTGCTTGTTTTCCATTACTGGTTGTTAGGAAATTCTTGTGTCAAACACTGGGGGGATGAGAGGGATCAGGTTTTTCCCTTAGCAACTTCGATAATGAAATTTCTTCTTAGCATTCCAGGATGCATCATCAACGCAAGGCCAGGAGATTTCAAAGTGAGCTGCCAAAGCTGTTAAGTCTGCCATCATGAAGAATATGCTGGTCCCTGGTGGACTGTTGGCTGCAGAAGAGCAATGACTCATGCTTTGCTATTTTTCAGCAAAAAGTCTTAAACTTGTGCACTTCTAGAAGTCAGACACTCCATTAAAATCTTTAAACTTCAGTTTTTTATTACTGAAGTCAGCTAAAAGGATGATGCTGTTAGCCTGGCAAGCTGGTTGTCAGAGCACTAGCTGATAAAAAAATATTCAATATTTCTATCTCTAGAGAGGTTTATGGACTGGAAGTACTATGAACTTATATGCCCACACTACTTGTTAGCAATAGTGTTTAGTAAATAATTTTTTCTACATAAAAAGAACATCTAACAAAACATCTCTTGCCTCCCAAAGTAAAAGTTTTAGGAATAACAGTTGGTTTCTTCTTTTCCTGCTCTCCTTGTGACAAAAAAAACCATGATGGTTGAAGTATGTAACATACTTATTTGTTCATTTCTTACGCTAAAGCTAAAATGAAGACTAAAGGAAAGTGCAAATACTGACCTTTATGCAACACAAAGGGAAAAGAAAAAGCACATAGTAAAAATCCACACAACAAACCAAGCCGATCATCCTGCCCCACTCTAAATTTTATAGCTAAGAAGAATCTATATGGGTTTGTGGTAAGCTGGGTGTAACAGAAGTACAGAATGTGACTGCTGACATATCAGGCCTTATGAAGCCCATGCACTTTATGTGTACAAGTGCTGAAGTGACTATACTACATAAGTAGGATTTTAGTAGATGTAGGACTTCATTCTCACTGCTGCCAGCTTTTTATTCCCTCCGTGTATGTATCAGTGTGATATAGTACAAACAGTATTTAAAGAGAAAGTCTGCTTACTAGAGCTCTGAGAAGTAAACCTAGGCTTCATGTGACAGAACTTAAAGACTACAAAATGCAACTATTGCAGGGCACATAGAGGTTTTGACAAACACTATCTCTTCATAATTAATTTATTGTAAATAATACTTCTAATGTAAAGAATACTATCATTTGAATAATTGTTTGCTTTTTAATTCAGGGGAGGTAGCAATGGCATAAGGTAAGACTGCCTCAATCCTGTACCTGAAAGAAAATGAGCATAGTTGGGCAGCACAGCCAATCATGTGTTAATTCCCAGATTTCAAAGATGGAAGCTGTCAGACTGGCTGAGGCTAAGCAGTTAAAGCCAAGAACCTGATCACTATTCTACATTTTTCACATGCAGGATCAAGTTTTCATTATATAGAATTGCTGTCGTCATCTTTGAATTAAAAGAGTCGTGGCCTCATAAACTGTGAGAGAATAAAGACTGGTCTTTTTCCAGCTAAAGAGAAGGCCACCAAAGGACTAGACAACTTTTGACAAACTCTGTCTTGAAGCCATATTAAAGAAGTGTCCCGGAAGTGAAGGGAATGAATTGTATCTGTCACATGGCACAGGAAGTGAGGGCGCTTTCAAGGTGGAAGTTATTATCACATGAGAAGACAGGTAGGTACCTAGTGATTAAACAGTCTCTCTTTCCTCTGAAATACTTTTCTTCTAATTCTTTGCCTTTTGTGGAGCAGTAAGCAATGCCCTGGTGGGACACAAGCCAAACCACTGTTGAAAGTGACAGCTGGCACACAGAGGACTAAGGAAAACCCCTGTTTTGAACCCAGTGACACCCAGGCTTCCAGAGAGAAAACAGCACAAGAGTCAGGAGTGCCTTGAGCCTACCTGCTTTAGCAGCAACTTGTATCCTCACTCTTATTGGTTCAGAAAACTGACCACAATATTTCCATTTAAATGTATTATGGAATAAATTTTGCAGTCATTTTTAGGGGCTGTTTTGATTTCTTTTCAATGTTGCATTGAAAACATCTCCCCCTGCTCCCAAATTCCCCCAAAATAGAGGAAGTTGGTTGATGTTCAAAATGGTTTTCAGTCAGAAGGATAAAAACACAGAAAAGAAATTGCTCACATCCCTCATTCCTGATCAGAGCAGAAGCGATTAAGTTGAATTCTCTCAAGAAGCACAAGGATCTTCCCTGCAGCCAGAGATTCAGCTTCTCTCCTATTGCTCTGCTTGTGGAACTGATTCGTAAAAATTCTGCGGGCCTTTTTTATCACCCTTCCTCTTTGCACTGCTGTAAACCACGCCCAGAGTTCCAACACTTTCGCCATGGAAACACAGTTTGACTCCACCCTTCTCCCAGCGGGAGATAGCTCACGATGACCAGCTAGGCTTACTAGACGTTCATTTCAGGACAGGCTGAATCTCATTCCAATGAGTTTCAATCTTGATGGACAATATTCCTCACATAAAAACTTGGTGCAACAACCCTTGAACTAATGTCCAAGTATAGTTTTGCTGGAGACTAGGACCAGAACCAGCACGGTGATTTTGTTTACAGAAGCTACATGCTTGCAATGTGGTCACACTAACTGTGCTTCAAGCTGGCTCAGAGGGTCAGAGTGACCATGCGGGCTCAGACCATATGTAGGACTGACAGTCTAAATTATGTCCCTTTTATTATCATGGGGCCACTGCATGTAAGCAGGTGCCATTACTCTTGGCTGGCCATGCTCTGCATCTCATCAGCTGCGCTGTTGTCTCATTAAATATCATTTTTAGCTATTCTCCTGGGTAAGGGGCTCCATTCTGTGTGGATGTTGAGGGTGTGAGTGCCAACAACTGGTACCAGACCAAGGGTTGCAGGGGCCTCTGTGTCTGTGGTGCCAGCAACTGGAGCACAAGCAAAGCACGAGAGGGAGCTGCTGGTGAGCAGGTGAAGTGCTCTGGGAGGAGCTGCTGCAGAAGTGTATGGCCACTGCAGGGTGGGTTCTGGTCAGCAGCCAGGGGCCTGTGTGAGATGCACTGTGCTGGCAGCTGGAGAGGAAGTGCAGCCTGAGGAATTGGTATGTCCAGGTTCAAGCTACAGGTGAGATCGGGATCCAGGAACAGCTACTGGGCAGACTGGGTTTCTGAGCCTAGTTAGTGCTGGGATCCACACTGGAATTCTATTTCTATCATTTATACATATAAATAAACAAGCATATGTAATTTAACACTATAAATTATATATTATATCTACTTTTGAATCATTTACTGAGAAATAGATATTTGTACTTTTCTATGCTATATTAATTTACTTATATATACTCCAATAACATATATAGGAACATATACTGGAATCAGCTGGAAAAGGAAAGAGGAAGAGGCCACTGGTGCTGTTAATTTTAATACTGACTGCATCTGTTTCTGCTGCTCTTCATAAATACACATGTCCATGCTGTATATGTGTATTTGTGTGTGTAAGGCTGGAAACACATTCCTAGCCTGTGCAAGACTGGACATTCCCAGCCTCACCCTCAGGAACACGATGCTGTGGCAGCCATATTCCTGTATTCAGCTCCCCTCAGCATTTAATTGCTCTGTGCCCAGCCTTACTATTTCTCCTCATACCAAAGAATGCTTAAATCCTCAAGTAATCCCACTAAGTTGCTAAAATCATTCTAATAGAATCATATAGACCATATTTCTCTGCACATGGGCAGCACCTTGGTGATCTACTTAAAAACTAAGTTTTCACAACATTCCTTCTACCAGTCTGAGGAGAAGGAGGGTAGATTTACCATTGCCTTTGAAATAAAATATCTACCTAGACTAAAATCATACCAATGGCTTTTGGAAGTAATTCTCTACTTTCAACATTCCTCAAGCAGGTCCTTGTTTTATTTTACTTTATTTAACAGCATTGTGTGAGGCTGGTGTTAGGCAGCAAGAGATACATCAAGGCAGAACTTCAGTCAAAGCACACTCCTCCAGGGCTGGAGCAGACATTGCTTGTGCTGTTCTGCACACTACTCCCAACCTTAAGAGACCCAGATTGATTCCTCCTATGACAGATTTGGGGGAATAGCTGACCATGGATTTATCTTACAAACTCTCTAGAAAGTTCATAAACTGCATTGTTTCCACCAGCAACAGGGCACATTCTTCTCAGCCACACCAGCCATCCCAAACAGAATTCAGACATCCAGTGCCTGCTTTCAGCCCCCCGACACACGAGAAGTGAATGAGGCATCCTGGGAAGCCTGACATAGCACAGCTGCCAAGGCAGGCTGCGGCCTCTCGCATTAGTGGCAGATGACAGCTCACTTACTTGAACACACACAAAGAAAAGTCTGCCACAGAGCAGTTCCTGCAGGACTGGAGGAAGGAAACAGTTGTCAACCATTTCTTGTATTACAGGGATAAACATATTTCTAGCAGCAGCTTTAGGTTATGTTACTCTAAAGCCCTGAATAGAATTCAAGGTATTCTTGTACCAGGAGAGGAGTCAGAAGGCTTTATAGTTGAAAGCTTAAATCATCCCTGAAACAAGAAATGCATCTTCTGGCATTATTACAAAACTCAGGGAGAGCCAAAATAAACAACAGTATCACTTTTTGAGAGAGAATACAGAGTATTCTAGAGGTTTATTGAGTCTTGCTTTATCTAGGAAAGAAACCAGAAGATACTGCCTGTTTTTGTTAAGCCCCTGAATGGATGTCTTAATCCAAATTTCAGCCTCATTGAGCAGGGTACAAATTAACTATCCAGAGGGAACTATATGAGAAAAAGAGGAAGAATGAATCAACTCCACAGAGATGAAGACTAAGCCTAGATGAGAAAATAACTTCCTTTGAAGAACTAGCTTTCTCATTCTGGTACTTTGAGTAATCCTGCTGCATTGGAAATGTAGAAATGCTTCACAGAACAAAAGAGGATGTAACTTAATTTTCTCAACAAGGCATTTAATCCTGTGGATAAAAACCAGCAAAACTTCTCAAAACTGGAAAGTTATGTATGGAAACTGTGCATTGAAGAAAACAGACCGGATCCAGAGAAAAGACAGACATAATGTAGAAGGATTTGTGTGCTATGTTTCCAGCTCTCTAAAGGGGAATTCTATGGCTTTTATCTCGAGGGAAGGAGCACAGGCCATTAGCACAAACAAGAAGAAAGTAATAAGTCATTGAGTCATAGCCACTATGCAAACTCAGCCATACATCTGTGTTTTCCCATGCTTCTCTGAATCCTTTCCTCAGACCCTTGCAAAGGACAGAATGCCAAATATGAGCAGATCAAATTGTATTTTTCCACCATGGATTTCTTTTTCAATATGAAAATGTACTCACTTGGGACTAGAGTTGGCACTTGAAGAGGAACCTAACAGCATCCCTGGGACTAAAATTCACTAAAATTTCCTGATCCCTCAAATAGAGCCTCAAGACTGCAAAAACAAGCTTCTTTTTCTTTGGGGCAGTGCTGGAAATTCCAGGGATAGACTGGAATAAAGAAAGCAAGTGGCCACTTTTAATACATCCCACCTGCTGTCCCAGCAAGCTAAGGCATAAGCCCTGCTCACTGGAAAGAGGTAGGAGGGAAGAGTCTGCTGAATCTCTCTCCAGCTGAGGGCTCGCTAAAGTCTGACCAAAATTCAGCTCCAGGGGCTCCCATTTACATATTACATTTACAATCAGAAAATACATGGAGTAAAATAGTCTTCAAAAATGTAATCATGGAAAGCAGCTTAAAAGCTTGTTTCCTGACAGAGTGGAAGACACTAGTAGAAGGACATTAGCCACTGTCACTTTGGTGTCCAGTCCCCTGCTTTTGCCCCCACGAACAGGAACTGCTGTGCAGTGTGCAAGTGACATTTTTTCATTTCTCTCACCACAGCTGGGCTGTGGGCAGACCTCTGGCTGGGAAAAACTAAGGATAAAGGTGAAGTAGGGGGGGCATTGTTTGCTTCCTTCTTTCCTGCCATGGACACACAAGTGCCACTAAAGACAGCTACAGAGCCACTACAGAGACATATGGAGAAGCCTGGCTGCCAAGTCCTGCCTCCAAAGGGACATAACACACCACCACAATCCCTTACTCCCTCTGTGCCCACATATGCTTGCTCTCAGGACACAGAGGTGACTGCAAACTGCCAGCCTGTCCCCAGGGAGCCCGGGCTGGGCTATGCTGGATACATTTCTGAAGTAGAAGAAACTCCAGCACTCTTGCAACCAGATGCTCTGAGCCCAAAGTACTTGAGATAAGGCGTTTTTCAGGTGTCTGTGAGACAACAAGAGAAGAGAGCTCACCTGATTGGTCATAGGATGCCCATGCTAGGTTTTCTCCACAATTCCCATTAGCAGACTCAGAGCTGTGCTTGAGGACCCTCGTGGTAGCCAGTTCTTCTGCATACCTAGCAAAGGAATCCACACATTGGGTCAGGGACCACAGCTGCAATGAGTAGAAAGGAGGAGGAAGAGAAGGACATGCAAGCAAGGAATTGTGTTGGAAGATGACAGATGTAAGTCAAATTGCAAAGCCCTGAAGCCAGAGATGCTTTAAGATTACATAGATCTATGAGTTAGGCAAAGGAAAAAAACACGTTTTCCCTGTCTTTTATGAGCATCTGTATAAATTCTGAGAAGGGCCTGGAAGAAATCAAAACGCACATCTCCTTGTACCACACTTTTACCAGCACCTGGAAATCCACTGGCCATCCTTAGCCACAGCTGCTGGTGGAAAGGGAAGTACCTACATCAATTGCTACTGGTGTCATCTCCTGGCTTTTCTAGGTTCCTCACAGGAGTAAATTAAATGTTCTCTGTGAGACTGGAAAAAAACCAAAGTGAGGATTCAGTCAAAGCAAGCGTAAACCCCCTACATTTACAAATGAAAGAAAAAAAGTCAAATGCAAAAAAAGAGCAATGTACCAGGCAACAAGATGGAAGAGAAGGGGAACACATGGAGACTCTGAGGCAACAACTGTGTAAGCCAACACAGGAATAAGCAGCACTGCTTCTATAGAATCTGACATGTGTGAGAGTGTGGGATGTATTTTATTTTCTTAGAACAACAGGGCTAGAAGAACATCATGGGTAAAACAATTACTCTTTTTATTGAACATTGGAAAGGCTTCAGTATGGAGACAGGTAAATTGGAAAGACCATTTGTTATTTCTTATAGTGGCAACACAGAGAGTCATCAGGTCGTAGATTTAAAATTCAAGTGAGACAAAGCTCTTCTTCCACACTGTGTAGCAGAAGTCATTGCCACAGCACAATGAGACACCAAAGTACATGTGAGCTTGAAAAAGAGAGAGGAAAATTCACAGTGTATGGATGTGGGGAGGAATCTTCACAGCATATTAAACAACAGCAACAAATAAATGAGGATACAACTCACTGCTGAGGAAAACCATAATTTCCAGGGTTAATCTGTAACTTCCAGGAGAAGATAATGGGGGAAGGATCACATCTGATTTTGTCCTCCTACTCCTTCTCTAATCATGAGTTACTGGCATCTGCCAGAGACATGAATTTTGTCCAGCTGGACATTTTGACCCAAGCTAGTACTTCAGTCACTAGGTTCTAATTTCCTTCTGCCCTAATCCTCCCACCAAAACAACAACAACAAAAAAGAGTGTTTAGCTACTTCCATTAATTTAGAAATAATGAAAACTTGTCAGTTTACTAGATCCTGGACTAGAGGACCTTCAGATGCTCTCTCTACAGTCCTGTAATTTTTCTCAGGATCTTCATATCCCAAGTTAAAGGTAGGACAGGGACAAAGTACATATTGCAGATGGATGAAGCTGCCAGGGATTTAAGACAAAGGATGATGAATCCACTCCAGATCAGGCAGTTGAAAGCATGAGATTTCCATCTGAGATCATCAGCCTATGCTTCATTACAGTCAGAGATAAACAGACACCTGCTGAGGCTGACTCATCTCATGTTAAAGCCGGGATCCAATAGTCAGTTCACCTGTTACAATAACTGGACCTGAAAATAGTAGGAAACAGTAGGAAACATACCATTTTCAAAACAGGTAGAGAAGCACAGAAAAGTACCCAGAGATACACCAAATACATACCAGCAAACCAAATAAATACCAGCAAAGGTATGTATATATAGGATATTCCCTATATATAAAAGGTGAAGTTCTTCTTTTAATTTAAGAATATGCAAAATCTGTCTTGACAAATACAAGATTTCTTAAATTTCATGTCCTTTATTCAGACAAAACATTTCTTGTTGTTGCTATCAACCAGTTTTACCAGTCTCTGAACATGTCTTTTAATTCTTACAAATTAACTTACATATCTCAACCAAAGAGATGTTTCCCATTGTTGTTCATCACAGCAGGGCATCAGCTGAGACCAAAGATGGCTATGAGGAATTTCTGAAGGATCTAAAAATACCCAGCAAGGGCAACAGCACACTTAGAGATAAATGTGGAGCAATGCATATTTGATAGAATAATCTGAACTATTCATACAAGCCAACTTGTTCAAACCAAGTGTTGCACTTCTGAGACACAACAAGTGCTATTGACAAGTCAATGAAATATCTTCATCACTGTGAGCACGAAAAACAAACAAAAAAGGAAAACCTCTTTGAAGAACAGAAGGAAAGCCCCAGCAGATTACAAGGTTGGTGAATGAGTCACTAGCATTCCACGTCTTAGGAATATTGTATCCAGTTATATTGGTGTCTCAAGAAAAAAATAAAGAAAGAAAAAGTGAAAACACCAAGATTTTTCTTGCTGACAGAGGTCATGTCCACATGCCACTTATCTGGTGTGTTGTACAGCACAACACCTGGGAGAAATCTAGGAGTTAGGTGCCAGTTCATCTGCGTGACATCTGTGTCCCATCATGCTGGGACAATAAATCATGTTCTGAAAGTCTACATCATCTCTTTCTCCCAATTACCCAGCTCAGAGAAATCTGCATGGTTATGGCAGAAAGCTAATGGGAGGAGATCTTGTGTATAGAGTAGAGATCAAACTGCCCACCACCTAGTACAATTTATCTTCTGAATAATCAGCATTAACCCCTTCAGTTATCTCCTTTGTACTGTGAGGATCAGCATGAAAATAAAATGAAGATTTTTAAACCTACTTTTGAAAAAGATTGCTGTAAAGAGAAGGGAATTTGGTTATCATAACTACAGTAAAAAGGACTTAGCAGCATTGGACTCAGATTTCTGTAAGGAAGATTCAAGTCAAAGAGCAGGAAGATGGATTCACTGTAAGTTAGAATCAAAAGAAGTTGTGCAGTCTTCAACACTGGAGAAGATGCAAGATGTTTCCTTCCTGACAGAACAGAAAATATATAATAATTTTACTTTTGGGGCTGGGAGATAGATATATTAATCTGAAGTTACTTCCTCCTGATTCCACTGATCTTAGACCAATCACCACTTTTTACCATGAAAAAGTTCTTTTCTCACTGTATCAGGAGGAGTAGATATTCTTCTGCAGATGACAACCCCTCCTCTGACAGAAGCAGTGGTGAAATATGTTTTAGACAACTGCCCTCTGCAGAGGACACCCACTAGTGCAGTGGGTGTTCAGATGTAGTCTACATCTGAAATAGGCTCCAAGAAAGATTTATACAGTTGTGATCACAGAAGTGTCCACATAGCTACTTCTAGGTGATGGAAAAAGAGGGGATGAAAGAGTAGAGTCCCTCACTTTCTACACAGTAAGTCTTCACTGGTTATCAGCATGTCAAAAGGCAAATATCTTTCAAGTAAATACAGTCAAACCTAACAGACAAAAATGTCAAATTTCATTACAGAAAAGAAAAGACTGAACTCACTGTTGGGCTCCTCTGTTTAACCTCTTGCAGAGTTTTAATGGGGGGACTCCATGTTTCTTCCTGTAGTCATTGTGTACTTTCAAGACTTCTTCAGCAAATTGTTTGGAAGCTGAAATCACATTTAGAAAAAACTGGAATGGTGAGTCAAATACAGACATAAGTGAAGACAGAAAAAGCATACCCTGTACCTAAGCCACTGGTCAGGCTGGACAGAACACACAAGTACCACCCCCATTACCTGGCAGCAAGATGAAATGAGCCACTAATGACTTCATCCAGAAACAAACTCTAACTGCCATTAGGAAGCTACAGACTCACCAGTGGTCGAAGAAAGCTGTGATCCTTACTGTTTTCCTCAATAGCAAGGTGATTTAAGGTTAGTCAATCAACTTGCCAGTTTAAAGCAGAAATCATTTTGAGTGACTTTCATTTTAAGTTATCAGTGCACTGCATCACCATTCCAACCTCAGAGTAACTAACAAATAACTACTTCAAGGAGATGCATTAAAAATGCAAATTATTGTCCCTCTATGCAAGAATTGTCTGTATTAGTCAGGGCACACCTAAAGGGAATGTAGATACTAAAATGTTTAGATCTTTGCAAGTATTTTGAAACACGCATCATTCTTCTAATTCATTTTATAGTACAAATTCATACAAATCTCAGAATGCATCTTTATTTGGCTCAAGACAAATAAATGTTCACAAACAGCAAGTGCTAAGGAAAGAAACAACTACTGCGGCATGGGTTTTTATATTAA
>VWYI01037226.1:5316-27418 GCA_013399455.1 Anthoscopus minutus | reverse complement strand
GCGGCATGGGTTTTTATATTAATTAATGATTCTTCAGCTTCATTTCTGAATATCCCAATTAGCATGACTGCCATCATTTCCCTTGTAAAACACTTCAGAAACCCAAACAGATCCTATGACTAGAAAGTGTTTCCTGTTATTACCTTAGATTTCTTAACTTAGTACTTGATCCTAACAACTAAAATCAATCATTCTCTGCTGTATTAGCAGTTTTCTTCAGCTGTTTGTAACTATGCACTTTCTCCACAACAGAGATATCAGTCTGCACACACTGCTCTCAGAACCTTTTCTGAGGTGATTATCCATCTCACTCTTGTGCTTTAGGCTGTTCTTGGAGTTCTCTCCAGTTTCCTCAATAGCTCTGGGATAATATAGCAGCCTAAAATAATCTCAGTATCCAATGCACATAAGAAAGCCATTACAGTTTCATGCAGGACCTTAAATCTTTTGAATGCAGTCTGAAGTTGGCTTGACTCTTTCCTGACCAAAGTGTCACTGTGGATATATATCTAATATATTCTCCATAGCATGTTTCAGGCTACTTTTTGGTATCAGTTTGTTGGTATAACACAGCAGCCTTGTTGAGTAAGGTGACATCTGCCCATCACCTTCCTCCTCTTAAGTTCTCCCCCAGTTTTGTGTATCACAAGTTGCACATCATTAAAAAACCAGACACCTCTACTCTGGTATTCAAGTACACAAACTCCTTTTTGCTAATGAATCTGTCCCATCACTCTGGTTATCATTGCTTGCAGCTCATTGGTTCTATCAGGCCAGACTCCTAAACCTCTCATCTGCTTTGTTATAGAGGTAGCCAATTTCTACAGCATCCATAAGAAGTCACTCAGGAAAGTAAGCCTACATCCAATTTGCTACCTTCCCTGATGCAGGGGGTCCAAGTTTCCAGTAAGGAAACCTTAAGACAGCCTACAAATTAAAGGCATTGAAAAACACAGCTTTGAAAATTTCATCATGTACTCCAGACTACTTTTTTTTTTGCTTGAGACCATGCTAAACTTGTGGCTGTTATCACCTAGACTTAATATCCCACACACTCAGCACTCAATAGTAGATAAGCAATCTGACCTGCAAGTATGAAAGTTTCTATCTAAATCATTTGCTCTCAATGACAATATCAAATTGAAATTCTAATATAAAAAAGAAGTTAACTGAAATACAGATTTTGTCAATGCTCAGTCCATACATTAACAGAAATACTACATAATGTAGCTCTGTACTAACTTTCTGACTTACAGAGTAACAAGTCATGGACAAAACTGAGCTACTTCTAGCTACAGCAGGCACTGCTGTGCTGTCCCTGGAGAACCTCCACCCTCCCCTTCCCTCAAAGGTGGCTGCTATAGAAATGCTTATCTTCTGTGACTCAAGCTCATGTGCTAACCACCTCCCCCTGTACAGCTTCTCCCATGCCTGATGATGTGTGGAGAGGGACGCCCAAGTGCCAGATATATTTCAGATTTGTTTCAGAATGCATGTTAAGTTTTTCCATTTTACCAGTGTTCCATAGACCGAGAAGCCAGGCATTAAAAGTGAGAGTTAATGGGAGTTTTCAGGCTCCCACCCAAATGGGAACAGCTTCCCAAACAGCTGTGGAGACGTACTTCTTTCCCTTCATGTAAGCTGCTTAAGCTGCTAGAAAAAAAGTATTTTCTACTGCCATAGAGTTAAGTTTGGTCATGAATCATTACACAGCTTAACAAGTAAAACAACTGAAGGTATTAGATACAGTTGCTTGATCCTCAATATTACATTATTTGCCTCTATTTCTTATTTTTCTGGAACACTGGCTAAGATAATGGCAGCATGTGACAATGAATTTCTAGGTTATGACGTGGTACAGAGCATACTTTACAGCTGTTATCCTTTTAGACTTCCAGTTTTATTGGTTAATTTTGTGTGACCAGGAAAAATAAGCAGAGGAATATAGGTTGCCTTTTTCCATCACATTTGTTTTTCAGAGAATTCTGTTTCTCTATTCTTACAGCATTAATCAGTCTTCCCTGCATGAAGAGCTCTTCATGCTTGAATCTTAGAGCCTCTTCTTAGAGCCATCTTCTCCTGCTATTTCTGTCTTAGTTTGGGCATCAAAACAGAGGTGAGTTACCCAAATATGTGTTCCACAGCATGAGCTGCTCTGCATCACTTTTGCAGCTGTCAACTGCACAATCACTGCTCTCATGGAGCCCCAAGTTGGTAACAGTGAATTAATTGTTCCACAAAGTGCCAAATCCCTACACAGCAGAAATGTTGTGGGTAGCCTTTTCCTCAGCACTCAGGACACACAACATAAAGGCAGAGGCACATACATGACTAGCAAAACAGGCTTACATTTTTATGCTTAAGTATCCACCCCAGTGACTCAAAGATGAGCCCTGTATCAATCTCTAGAGGTATTGTTTCTTCTCAGTGCTTTTTGTCCTATTGTTTATGGATTAACCTTCACTGGCACTGTTTTACTTCCCATAAATACCAAGTTTTACTATTTAGCCTTCAAATAATTAATATATAATGCTATCAACAAGAGAGAGTTGGGACTGTTCAGTCTAGAGAAGAGAAAGCTTTGGGAGACCTTATTGTGGCCTGTGCTTAAAGAGTGCTTGTAAGAAAGAGAGGGAAACAATTTATTAGGGCCTGTAGTGACAGGACAAGGAGTAATAGGTTTAAAATAAGAGAAAGTGGATTCAGGCTAGATGTATGGAAGAATTTTTTTATGATGAGGGTGGTGAAACACTGGCACAGGCTGCCTACAGAGATAGTGAATAACCCATCCCTGGAAACATTCAAGGTCAGGTTGGACGGGGCTCTGAGCAAGCTGATGTAGTTGAAGATATACTCGCTCTGGGGTTGTATTAGAGGACCTTCGACAGTTTCTTCCAACCTAATTGCCCTATGTTACTATGAAACAAACCTCATTCATCATCCTACACAGAAGGGCACTATTATGCCTGTCTCAATCTCTCTGTGAACCGTGACAAAGGCCTCGAACTCTTCACCTAATGCATGCTTTAGAAGTAAATTGAGATAAATTACCCCACCTTTCAATCTTCCCACAAAAATAAATAACTAGAAATGTGCTCATATAATAACAGGACACTGTATCTTAATTCCATGTTATTCTTTCTGGCCCAGAACCTGGGCATAAAGAAACTGTCCTGCTTCCAGCCAGGCCAGGGCTAATTTTTGCAGTAGCCACAAGGGAGCATGGCTGGGACCTGGAGATTATTCTGTACCACTTCTCATCATTTTCCAGGAATGGGGGAAGGGGGCTCTTCCGTGTCAAGGTAGTGTGGCATGATCAGGTTCAGCATTCGCATATGAATTGCTCACCTGTCTTGTACATTTTTCTATTAATATTGTTGCTGTTACTCCTTGTTTTCATCCTGTTTCCAGTAAGTTGTTTCTCATTGCTGTTTCCAGTAAATTGTTTTTATCTCAACACGTCTTAACTTTTTGTTTCTACAATTTTCCTCTCCAGCCACCCATGGGTAGGGAGAGAGGGGATTGAGAGAGAAGTGCATCATTTGGGGTGGTTTCAGTGGGAACACTAAATTGGAGAACACAATTCCTAAACCCACAACAGAAGCCAAGTGTCAGAATACATGGAGAAGACACATGAAAAGTGGATAGTGGACACATAAAAGGTAATAAGTAACTGTTTAAACACTGAGTTTAAAGCTCTGCTTTAAAACTGAAATCCCTTCAGGCTCCCCTGATTCTGCAGAATTGCTGTACCCTACCCTCGAAGCAGAACTGAGTTATGAAATAAGAATGCAGCAAACACAGCTTTTAGTACACCCAATAGGTTTGTGGAAAAGAAATAATTAAAAGCTTTAGGGAACTCTAAAGTAATTACATCAAAAAGTCCTTCGTTACTATCCCACGTAACTGATACTTCTATTGCGACAAACTTCTCAAAATATAATCACTGACTGGAAACAAACAAAATTCTTGAGTAAAAGAGATCCCAGCTTCTAAAGACCGCATTTGCATCTAGGCTCTTTTCTAAGAGAACTGACATCTATTATTAATTTTTATTCACACTTGAAATGTAACTCTCTGGAAACCATCCCTAGCTCAGTCTTTCACACTCTGAGAACAGCGTTTCTTCTATGGAGAAGTGATGCATGTCTAATTCATATGAGAAATGCTAACGAGACCGTCATGTTCTACCACAGTGGTTTTCAGCACTTTGGTCTGAAGCTGGTCTGAAGCTGAGGCTTCAGGGTGGTCTCATGCTGGCTGGTGTCTGCAGCAACACAGGGAGTGGATGTTCCATGCTTCTTTCTCTGTGTATTTAACTGCACTTTCTTACCCCCCATTTGGGACAGTAACATCCTCCAAGACTGGCCCTTAATTCTACATGTCATTTGGGAAAATTGATCTGACATGCCAATTCATTAATCATTTCCAGCTGTAAAAACTGATCTCCCTCAGTGTTAAACTCCCTTTTTCTCTAACATGACTGGTTGATTGCTTGGAAATATACAGAAGAAATGAAACTATGTATAAATCCTGGAGGAAAGGAAAGATAAAATCATACTATGTTTAGAAATTATTGTATACTGGGTGGGGTTTCTTTGTCTCCTTTTACACAATCAAGAATTCAATAAAGGAGTAAGGTCTCCATCTGATATAATAGGCATTTATGAGAAAGATTATAATTGTTGGTACATTATTTCCCTTCCAATCCGAATTACCCTGTAATCTTAAGTATTTCTTATGGAAGTGAAAGGAATTGGGAGTTATAATTAGATACTAGTCTAAATGGGAGTAGTTTCCTGGAACATTCTTATGTTTGCTGCTCAAAATAGCTTTCCCTTCAGCTCAGGAGATCCTTCTTCAGGGAGAAGTTTCTGTAATGTTTCTCAGCATCCAGTTTTGCCTGAATTTGCTCACACACCTGCTTATCACTGGAGTGAGCTTCAGGACAACAGTGAGATGTCTGAGTTAACTGGATCTAATGGACAAGGACCCCACTCATTTTAATATTTGGACTTGCTTTACAACCAACTGGCAACTTAATAACCTTGCATTACCTGTGCCACATGATACAATACACTCTTTTCCCCCATACCCAATGTGGGGCATGTGGCTTGAGAATATGGAGCTGCTGATACAATAATATTTTGATAACATTCGTCATGTCACTATTTGATTGCAAATCCTATTCTTGCTGTAACAGACAGTGCTGATTACTTCCTCACTTAAGGCCTTTTATAAACAGTAAGGCAATTGACTGTCCTGATTAAAAAGGAACACTTGGTAAACTGGAGGTTTCACAGCTCTGAAATGCAGCAGAGCCTTCTATGATACAGGCACTTAAAAAACAAGCAGAACTAATCAGCGGTATTGAGGTCTTAAGCACTGACAGAAGAAAGTTTTAACTTTCACTGGAGGCAAGGGTGTGTGGAGAAGTCCTTGGCTTGTAGCTTCTGTCTCGACCAAACTGACCAACAATCAGAACAGCAAGCAGTCCCTTCCATGGAGTGTTCATCTTAGATACGGTTGGAACTGATTCCTCATCATCTCCAGAGCAGTCAATCCTGGCTTTGCATGAAAGACAATCAGAAGTGTTGTTTTTATTACTATTCTGCCAGGAAGGACACCTGAATATTGTAATCATGCAACATACCCACAAAGACAACCTGTGTAGGCAGCTAATGTGTATGCTGCTATCCCTTTTAAAAAGACCGAGGAGACTCCCATCAGAAAGATCTTCTGTTCTTAAATCTACCTGCTGCAGAATGCCTAGGGCACATGCACTTCCTATTACAAAGCCACAAGTGACCTGTGTGTGTTAGAACCACATTACACAGGAGAAGTAATTCCTGTAATCTTCTCCATCTCTTCTCTCCCCAACACTGTATCTGCTTAGAGTTTATAATTACAGACACTTACTGAAGAAAATAAGGCACAACTATATTCATTAATGAGCAACATCAGAAATCAGTCGTTTTGAGTAATTGAAAACCAGTCATTGAATTGAAATGGAATAATATTTTAGTCACTTATTCATATTTTGGATGCTGCATGTTCTTATGCTCTGTAGATGGACAGCGAGACATAAACTTGTTTTTATTCAGTGCCAAGTTCATTGTACATAGCACTGCTAGCTGTGTGGTGCCAACAAAAGTCTTTGGAAAGTGAAGAATTTTGCAAGCAAGAACCAAAGAGAGACAGAACTATCCCATGTCTCCTTGGATATGCTCTTTCATTTTACACCTCTACCATTCTTGTTCTATTGTGGTTTGGGGTAGACATTGATGCCTTGGGCCTTTGGGTTTTCTATTTTGCATTGGTGTGTGGTTTTTGTTCAGGGTGCTGAGATCCTTTCACAGGGTGAAGAAGACATAACAATCCTACTCTGACTGGAACTCAAGGACACCTTTTCCAAACTTCAGGCTCAAAGTGAAACAATATAGAAGGAAGAGGGTGGGCAAATGAAGCTCTTGTATGCAAATGCACCCAAATATATAAAAAAGAGTGTGGTCTTGGGACTGGCCCTTCCCTCTCTTTAACTTCCATCTTTAGAGCCATGCAGACAGAGCCTGATTTCTAACACTGGTGCTGTCTGGGAGTGACCTCTCAATAAATATCCTTTACTCCCCTAGCTCCGTCTAGCCTCTGTTCCAGCTCTTCCAGGCATCAACATACCTGAACTAGCTTTAATCTCATCAGCTCCAACACCCTCCCACCTTGCTTTTCTATCCAAGATAGCTGTGGCAATGCTCAAAGTATGTTTACTTATGCAACTCCCTGAGGCATGGAAATACGGCCACGCACATTTCTTCTGATCACTGATGTGTATGAACTCACCTATCCAGTAACCAAAGCCAGGCAGGGAGGTACAAAAATATTTCTATACTCACATTTACTATCAATTGCATCACCTGTTTTTCATCCCTCTGCTCAACAGGTTAAACTCAAGTTCTCACAATTCAAAATCTTTTTCAAAAAGTATTTATTTCTTAGAATCACAGAATAATAAAATGGTTTGGATTGAAAGGGACCTTTGAATGTAATCTAGTCCGATCTTTCTGCAATAAGCTGGGACACCTTCAACTATACCAGGTTGCTCAGAGCCTCACCTGACCTATCTTGAACATTTCCAGAGATACATTAAGTGATGTTTATAGTGACTTAAAGAGGCCTGTCGTGTCTTCCTAAACAACGCCCTGGACTCTACCACCTCCTCACACCTACTTGCACAGGCACCAGTTCTGCACCAGGGAGACTGGGCACCCACACAGCCTCACCTCATCCCCCTCTGCAGGGCCACCCAGGCCAGCTCTGGCTGCTGTTCAGACCTTTACAGACTGAGCAGAACTTGCCTACATCTGCCTGTAAAAACAAAACAGAGATAGGCTCCAACTTATCTTTCAGAGAACAGCACAACCTCTACAGAAAGAGAGATCTGGCACAGCCTTCTGGCCTGTTGAGATAAATAATAAAACAGTAAAATATTAAAATACTTGTTTTCTCCTACTTTTTGTTTCAGCACAAAGAGCAGCAACAGAAACAAATTCAAACCCAGACAAGACAGACACTACCAACTGTACCAATAGCTTTTAGAACTGGAAAAATGCAGACCTCACATTTTCTCTTTCTTCTTGCTCGACTTTCTTTTTCCTGATGTACAACACAATAGCATAGGAAACCTTGGTAGGTACCTCAGTTACTACAGACCATCACATTCTATCTTATTCTTCCTGGGCCTTTCTCACTTGTTTTGGTATTTATCTGCCTTCAGCATGAGGATCTAAAGGTATAATCTAGCAGTTGACAGGAGCAACCACTGTTGCATGGGGTGGCTGCTGCATTTTTCTCCCCCACCAAAACCCTAATGGTTCAACACACCGGTAAACATTGGGCCCAGAATACAGCCAAAGCCTGACACATTCCTGGAAGACTTTTAAAAATCTGCTATTTATTGAACTTGAACCCAGCAATCAATGTCTTCTGCACACAAAAACTGGAAATGCAGCACTATGAATTGAACTAACTTTGGTTTTGAAACATAATTTTCCCACCACACCTCCAGTTCAGTTCTGGTGTAAAGAAAAAGACAGTAACTTATGTTGTCAAGTTCTGCAAATGTCCTAATGTTACCAAAAGCAAAAACTCCATTTCTAGCAGTTCAGAACAATCCATCTTCCCTATCCCCACCAATTCTGTAAAATCAGCTAGCACAAGTCTGTCATTTTGGCAGCTTAGGAGTATCTCATTTCTCAGAAAGCAAACGGGTCACATGTCTAGTATGCCTGTACTTTTGTCATTACCTGCCACAGCTGTCTCTTACCAGGATATTGAAGTACAAGTCAGCATTTCAGCTGAAGATGTACCTCATTCAGCAGAAAGCACAACAGTCCCTTTTTAACGAACTCAGAAGATGCATCTTAAGAATTAAAAACCAGCACATGCTTCTAAATGAGATTAAAACCAGCATGGAAAACTGCACTGAGTCTGGTTCCTATCTCTTTTCCTTTTATCAAAATCCTTTCTCAGCCCCTCTTGGTTTTTTGTACTCACTCAACATGCAGAGCAGTGGGTAACTCCCAGCCCTTTTTTCTGGAGTCCCACCCACATTTGCAGAAGGGAAATAAATAAATAAATAAACAAACAAACAAATTAATAAATGAATAAATGAAAACCAGCAGAAAAATAAAACCAAACTATAAAAAGAAAACCAAACTCTGTAAAATGATAGCAGTATTTACTGTATTTACTGAGCCTGACCTTGACTTCGGCGCCGTCTGCACCCACTTGCCAGAATAAAGCGGGCTATTCCCCCGCAGGGAGCAAGCGGGGCAAGCTCCCTTCCCCCACGAGGTTGAACCCGGGGAGAAGTGGGAGAAATAACTTTTAGCAGCCTTTCCTACTACCATCCCAGCCTTTTCAGAGACTCCCACTGCTCAGCAGAAATCCACGTGCTCCAGCGTGGAGGAGTGGAGCTTGCAGCCAGCTGCTTTCCTGAGCATCGCCTGCAGCTGCTCGCAGGGCTGGACATCCCCTGTGGGGCGGGGGCTGCCCGCAGGACCCTCCGGCCGCGCACAGCTGCAGCGGGGTCAGAGCCCTGCCAGCGCGGCAGCCTGGGGAACAGGGCAACGAAGAGCTGCCAGCTCACCATCCGCTCCTTTCCTGCAGAAATAATCACCCCTGTCTTTTTGGTTAGAGCTCTCTGGGATCTGTGGGGACGGCTGCCTGCATCCCCCACTAATCCAAATGGTGACTGAAAAGAGAAGACCCGGGGGAGGGGAGAGTGGGTCTCCGTGTTTGGTTTAAGTATTTGCAGGAGTTATGACCACGGGAGGCATTTTTTCTAATCCTGGCAAGGAAGTTTCAGTATGAATTTGGTTTCATCAGACTGCAGCTTCCAGGGAAGAAAGCTGAGTCAAAAGTGCTTTCATGGTGCTTTTAATGCTCGGCTCTATCCAATGAAACAAAGCAATGCTAAGTCTCTAGCTCTGACACTTAGAATGAACATTGCTTCAAATATAATCTAACAACTAGTAATATAACATTACTGGAGAGTTTTTATTGAAGAACTGAGATTTCCAATAGCAGGTTTTCTTTGAGTGGGGATACTTAGACCTCAAGACAGATTTACCAAAACTGAAATGTTCAATAAACTGCTTGCTCATTTATACTAAAGCAGTGGCCCTGCTTGTCATGAATTAGAGTATCCTTAAATTAAACCTTGAGGTAATCTCTGCCTTAATTTTTCTAACCCAGGAGAGAAGCAAGGAATCTGTTTTGGGGTCAGACAGATCTGTCATGCAACCTGTTACATCTTCAACTACCCTACTACAAAGAAATTTGTCTGCACCATACCTTAAGAGTACTAGAGCGGGAACATATTTTGTATTTCACACAAAACACAGAGGAAGCAGTACTCTGTAAAACAGCTGCTCTTCCCATTCAAAGGCAAACCACACTGAATGATCTCAGACAGGAATTTGAAGACTTCAGTGAACTAGAAAGGGCAGATGGGATTTAGTCAAGAAACCAATTGTCAGGACAGGGCCTCAGTTTTATGATTCATCTAAAAATATTGCATACAGCTCAAAGACAATAACCTGGACACAGTTTAACATTAGTTTGAAAAGCGTGACACAAGTGACAAAATATTTTTAACATGTACCTAGATCTCAAGCTCTATTTGTATAACCACTTAAGGATGAAAACATTACCCAAGCCTTGGCAAAGGGAGTTTCTGGTCTGTCATTGTTCCTAAGTTTGTAAAAATCAACTAATGCATAGCAAAAAATGTGAATGAAAAAAAAATTAAGATGGTAATTGCCTTATGACTGTTTTAGCAATTTGCATGTATGAAAACAGAAGATTTTTATTCCTTTGGGGATTGGAAGGTGCATAGCAGAGTGTCTACTGCTTTTGCCCAATGTGCTTTGCTAATATTATATACAGGCACTACACTGATTTGGTATTTGTAATTCTTATGATGTTAACATGGGAAGTGCTGAACTTGATACATCACAGCAACTACACTTATTTAAATTGTTATAGGGTTATTTATCCCAGTCTAGCTGTCAGGACATAGGCCAAACCTACCCATTGGCACCTGGACTTTGCCAAAGAAAAGCAGGTGGTTTGTCTGGACTGGGTGTCATAACAGTAAGCCCTCTACAGTCACATTTGCAGACAACTCTGATCTCATCTAGCAAGCTGACCTTTAAAAATAAAGAAAAAAATAAAAACAATACACCCATGCTGAGACCATTTGAAGTGTTACTCACACAAAGATTTTCTTTAAGTTTCTCTGAAGAGGCCTATAGTTTTGAGTTAACCAAGTACCAGGTTTTGTTGAGCATGTCGCCATATGTGCTGTTCACACACAGGACAAACAGACAGCATGCCAACAGGCTCTAATTTGTCACAGAAACAATGCCCTAAGAAAAAAATCAGAAAGTCCCACCTAGTTTCACAGCTGTTTCAGAACTTCAGGACAGTTTTTCACTCATGGCTTTAACAGCACAAAGGCATAGAAAACCCAGTGCACTGAGCACTTCCTTGTTAAGGTCTCTGGCTCCTTGGTAGCTTTGGAGAAGTCTCTCCAGCCCAAACTGAACAGGATGCACAGCGGCCAACAGCAGTGGAGAAAGAACCAGAAGCACAGGCAACAGCAGCAGGGAAAGGCTTAAAGAATTTTTGCACAGCTGGGGAGAGACTCAGGAGCTGAGCAAGGCTTTCCTCAGTTAAATAGTAACCAAACTTACATTTAAATCCTTCCGACAGGAAGGGCGATAAAGCTTACCCCCCTCGAAGCATCCTGTTGCTTAACTGCAAGGCTAGTAGGTTTTGTCAGACAGCAAGACACAAAATAACTTTAAAGCTAGAGGATTCACAGTCATTTTTTACATCAAAGCAAAAGTACTTAAGGTTACAAAATACAAACAGTACATGAAACACAACTAACTCTACACCGTGCAGGCTGAGGAGGGGAGTCTCTTTTCTTTTTTTTTCTTCAATCCAGCCCTTTGTCAGAGAGAAAGCTCCTCCCAGGCTGTACCATGCACAAATGAAAGCCGCCTTCTCCGAGCAAAGCCACGGAACGCTTTTAGCAACTCTTTCCAAGCACAAAACCAGGCACGGACTTTGCGCAAACACACAGCCAACAGCGTGAAGGCATTTCATCTGCTCACCTGATTTGCCCATGACCAAGTGGGTTTCTTTTTTTTTTTTTTTTTTAAATTTCACCTGCTTCCTCTTCTCTTGACTGAGTTTTGCTGCTAAGTGCTGTGATGAAATGTTCGCAGTTTCAGCTCAACTTCTTCATTCGACCGCGACCGCTGCTGGAAAAAAACTCAGCAGCACGAACCCGCTACCGCCCCTTCTTGAACGCTGGAATAAGCCTGCCCATGCCTTTATAAGGCATAGGGACACTGCTCTTTTTTTATGAAAAGATCCTGGTTAGGGTCAGGAGCTATTTATCCTCCACAGTAACCAAGCAGCTCCAAAACACCATATGTTTTCACATACCATTTTAGCTTAGTAATCACATCTGTCTTCTGATAAGAGTAGGCTGCGAGAAGAAATTCTGCTGATGAATAGTTCTGCTGCCAGAGTGTGCATAGCCCATGGGGCTAATTCACACAGCTAAGTGCTGCTGAAGTTTTACCCACTTGCTGCACATAAGGTTGAAACAGAAAAGTGATAAAGCACTTTGAAGTATAACTACATTTGTCTGTCTAAAATGAATCACTTCCTGCGCTGTTACAACATCATGTGTAGAAGGTATTAGTAAAATAAGATTTTGCAGGTTAAAGAGGAACCGTGCTGATGGTGTGTTCCTGTGAAAAGCATTGGACGTGAGTATGTCTCATTTTATTTGTGTAAGCATGCTGTGCCACTGTTATCTTTACATTACATTGAAATGCCCCAAGCTAATCTGGCAAATATTAACTACTTTAACTACAGTGAACATGATACTTTGATTTAACTTCAGAAGTGCTGCATATCTACAAACAATAATTCAGTTGCGTGTTTCCAACTTTCATCTTCTCATCATCACAAAAATCATCTGAGGCCAGTGCTACCCAGTTTTTCACAATGCCTTTCAGTGTTTCAATGTTCTTATTGGTTTTGTGCCAAGTCTGCTTGCTCAGCAGGATTTAATTATCCTTTGTCCACCTCTGCAGGTTTCGCTCCATGGTAAGAAAAGGAAAAAAAAATAGATGCAAGGGTTGGGTTTTTTTCTTCTTATACAAGTAGCAGCAGCAGGTGAAGAAGGACAACATCCCTTCACCAACACACTGCTCCTCTTGTGGTTTCACTGGCAGGGCTGAAACACAAGTTGAGGGAGTGTCAGTTGACTAACAGCTGATGGGTTCACTGAGAAGAGGCGTGGGGGCAACTGATCACCACCCAGAGGAGGAAGCTGCAGGGTGTGAGACCACATTCATCTTCCCTGATGCCTGACATTTTCCTTTGCTGGCAGCAGAACAGAAGGAAGTCAGAGAAGGTGCAAAAGGAAATCTCTTCCCCGTCTCTCTGCTGCAAGCAGCAGTAGTTGGCTGAGGGGGAAGGTGGAGAGCTGGAGTTGATACTATCAGAGGCCTATCAGGAAAAAGCTGCTGTTTTGCTTGCTTGCAGGAGTGAACAAACCATGGACCAGTCTGAATGAACCAGATCCCTAGTCTATGAAAATGCTCTGCTAAACTTGAAATACTGGGCTGAACTACTCGATGCTCAGCAATAGCCACTGCCACCCTATGGCCATGACAAGGAGTAAAAGGGATTTTATATTTGTATAGTTTGGAGCCTCTGGTATTTGAAATGTTCATTTATATTTTCATACTTGACTGTTATACTGTATACTGTTTATGTTTTAGATCTTTATAATATTCAGCTAAATTATAAAGCAACATCTCTTCAGGACCTGGACTGCTAGCAGGAAAGAGCACCAAGCATTTTCAAAAGTGATCAGACACTATTGTGACCTCCAGTGACCTGCATACCATTGACACGACTTCCTGTGAAATCACAACTTGGAAAAGAGGGTTTCTCTGATCTGACAAAAATCCAATGATACTTACAGAGAAAAAACTGTGGTTTTTCTGATCAGAAAACAAGGAAACCAAAATCTATGCTCTGGCCTGAAATGTAAAAGTACTGCAGTACTTTGCAGTACAAAGTAAATGCAATGATTCATCAAAAACAGGAAAGCAGTGTAAGCTGAGACAAACAAAAGCAAAGAGGAAGGAGGGAGCTGGGCATTTTTATTATTTTAACATCACCTGCTGAAAGTTCCACACTAAAGAATATCACTGAAGAATATTATCAGATGGAAATTTAGAGGAGGCATGTACACTAATAATTAAGAATGCAAACAATGATTTGAAAATAATATGAATTATTAAATAAAAGCTACTGTTAGTGATAATTTTCAAGCTGTAAGCCATTAATATCCTTTACCAGTTTCAGGCAGTATCAAACAAACATGAATGGTAACAAATAGGATTTTCCATTTGCTTTATGATGTGTCAAAGCACCTCCAAAAGCATGATTCCTTTACACAGAGAAAATACTGGGATGACATTGGTATCATCTAATAGTGGACATTGGAAACTAAATTACAGCTACAGAAATGCCCTGTACAATCAAAGGAGTTCAGTATTCTTCCTCCTATGGCCACACCTACTAATCATTTCTGGAAAAGGAGCAAAAAAAGGTACAACATGGACTGACAAATTTTTAATTATTTCGTCTTTCTGTTGAAAGCAGAATAGAAACAGCTGGCTAAGAAAAGCAACACTTACCTAGTAAAAACTGGTGTAATAAATATTCCTTCTGGAAATACATTATAGAGCACATGAGCAGAAAAAATGGAATTTGAAAGGAAGTGCATGAATCATTACAATCAGGGAGTTAGTGATAACTCATCTGCTGTAGACCTATTTCATCTTTTTCCTGAAAATCTGTGGCTAAAATTTTAGTGTCAAACTGACTGGGCCATTCAGATGACAAAACATTCCTCCTATCCTATCTCTCCTTTTCTTCCAACAACGCAAATTCATTTCACCCACATCAGCTGTTTATCTTTACCTTGATGTGACTGACCCTAATGCATGCAGTCTCATAACCTCATCTGGTACCACCAGATACTTCCCTTCATTTCTTTCCTGTCTCTTTGGGAAGCTTCCTACACCTCTCTTTCTTTCTCCTGTGCCCCAACCTGCCCCATGTGACCTGCTGCTTGCATTATGACCAGCCCTGGGTAACCACAATGCCCACAGGTTGCCCCAGGGCTGTGGACCTGGCAAGGCCAGTGGTGGAAGTGGCAGTGTGGATTTCTGGGCTCAGCTGGGATTCTGCTGCTGCCTGCTGTCTCATCCAGCTTGGTTTTCACAGCCATGTGCTGACAGCCTTCGATATTCCTCCAGGACCCTCCACCAGCCAGCCATATATGGCTAAATCTATAGAAACTCAGGACTAAACAGATGTCTTTTTGATAGAGCAAGGAGCCCCAGGCAGATCACAGGTTACCTGTTGTCTTCCCAGACGTCTGCCTGCACACAGCTAAATACCCCCTTCCATCTGGCAAGGGAACCCCCCCTAAGCAGGGCACCCCAGCATCTGTGTGCCTGTTGTGAGGGCCCCGGTAGCACCATGGATTTCAGCCTGACATTTCTGTTCCAGCAGCAGTGCAAGTAAGGAAGCAACAGCCAGCCAGCTGCTGCCTGTGCGGATCCCCAACTGCTGGCAGGCAGGTTCAAACACATTAAAGAAAGCCTGAGATGAACCTTTTCAATATGTGCATGCTCTGATGGGTCCAGCTGATGCAAACGTCTGTCATCATCAATATTTTGAGTCCTTAATTCGTTCCATCAGATGGCATCTATTGGGTACAATTAGGTGTCTACACAGACTGGAACAGGCATACGATGACACTGTCACATGCAGGCCCTGCCAGGGAGGTGTGGATGCATCCCATCCTTCTTTTAAATACAACACTGAGCAGTTTCTCCACAAGTCAAACCATGCAGATGAAAAGTTTGTGAGCAATTCTAAACATAACAAATCTGTTTTCTTCAGACATCCTTAACAAGCAACACTAAGGACCAACAGTACTTATATGACTATAAAAACATCACACAGGAATAACATCATGTGTAGTTACAAGAACCAGAAGTGAACTGTAAAATTATGCACAAAGCTGTATCAGGCAACAAGAAAACTGCTTATTTTTAAAATGTAAAAGGAAAATGGGGCAAAAAATCATGGTAGAATATTTGAGGATATTCCTCCTCTTAGAATTTTGCCAGGCTTTGCTTCTCTATATTGGTATTGCCATTTCACCTGTGAATTAAGCCAGGTTGTGCAGCAGATCACAAAAAGTCAACTTGAACACTGTTGGAGATACTAATTTTCCCAGCAAGACAAGATACTGCTTTTTAGTTTAACCATAATGCTCAGTTGCAGAAGAAAATGAAAATAACTGAACTGAAAAAAAAAGAAGAGTGCAAAAGCAAGGCTGTATCTCTTTTCTCAGCACTGTGCTGTTATCAGATGGCCATATCCACAAAACCCTCACACAGAAAATAGCAGACTGTGATTGCAGAATAGTCATTGACTTCAACTTCTTCCTACACACCGCAAGATAAAAGTAGCGCGTGATTAATCATCATCATAGAATTGCAGAATGCTTTGGGTTAGAAGGGACCTTAAAGATCATCTACTTCCAATCCCTCTGCCATGGTGGGGGTTGGAACCAACAAGGTGCTCAAAGACTGGCTTCCAAGCAAAGGTCTGGGGAACAGGATGTGTGAGTATTGTTGTCCAAAGGAGTGTAGCACAAGCACTGCTGTTCTCTTGAGAGTCCCAGCTGACACTGTACAGAATTATCTATAAGTATGAGAGTAACAGTACACTAATCTCACCAGAGCAGAGCAGTGAAATGCCAGCTTCAGACTTGGGATATTCCTCAACATGGCTTGAACTACAGGGGTTCTTGCTTCACAAAAGAATTAGAATAAAACTCTCGGCATGGTTGCTCTCAACAAGCTCAAAGCAGGAGCCTCCATGGGAAATGCCACTTCCCACCTGTCCAGATGCTCAGAGTGTTTCCCCTCCACCCTACCAGAGAGAACAGGGCTCTGTAAGAGGCAGCTTAGTCTCAGGATACAGAGGAGTTAGGGAGAAGAAGGTACCCTGGACAGACTTGCGACGCAAAGAAGGATTGTGGAGCACTGAAGAGAGAGTTTCTGTAATTTCCTCAAGGTGTTAACTGCCTCCTCCAAGGCTGCAGTAGGCTGAACAGTATCTAGAGCACGTTTCATGGGCTCTCTGCTTCAGCACAGTACCTCAGGACTATTTTACCAGGACCACTGCTCTGTAGCTATGATAAGAAAAGGTAAATGACAGCCCAGGTAAGCACAAATACATGAAGGAGTCAGACAACTAAGCCAGTTGCTGACCTCCAGTAGTGGAGTGTCCACACAAACACACTGACAAATGCAGCACCTGTGTATTGCCTTCTTCTGCATTGCATCACAATCTACTACCTTTTATATCTGATCCACATAACCTTTGTTTTAGCAAAACCTCATCCTACTGATTGGAAGTAGCTCCTGCTTAACAGCCACAGATTTAGCTATTACATTAAAATATTCTTGTGCATGAACCACATTATGAGTCAGAAAGTAAATTTGAGCAGTTACTCATAAATGAGATCACATAACTCTGATAGGTCCTGGAAACCATCAGTTTAAACATTCAGAACAAGACAAGAAAGCACATCTGATATAGGGAAATAACTAGAGAAGAAACAAGAAAAAGGCAGGTTGTGGTAGTACTGTTTAAATCTCTGATTTGCTTCTGCCTCAAATTACATGGGTAGTTCCAGTTTTCTGATCTCAAACACGTTACAGCAGAAGTGGGAAAGGATCAGAGAAAGGCAGCAAGGACATGGAAGCTTCACATACAAAATAACAGGGTTTTAAGCAACCTGTTCTAGAGGAAAATATCCCTGTCCATGGTGAGGGGTGGAACCAGATGATCTTGAAGGTCTCTTCAAACCCAGGCCATTCTATGATTCTTCAGCCAATGGAAGAGATCATGGAAAAGGAAATAACAGACATTACTACAAGAGGATGAGAAACACAGATGGCCCATGACTGTTGATTGTGTTCTCCAATGCAATAATTAGAGGATATTAAAAGAAGCTTGTGGGAACAGGGTATAGGATGCAACAGAGAAGGTGCTTTGGCAAGGAGATTTTATTTTTCTGCACACTGCCTCTTGTCCTACCAGCGGGCACTGCTGAGAAGTGCTTGTCTCCCTCTCCTCCACTCCCTCCCTTCAGATATTTATACAGATTGATGAGATCAACCCTGAGTCTTCTTCAGGATGAACCATCCCAGTTCTCTCAGATACTCCTCACAGGAGATGTTCCACTCCCTTGTCTTTGTGGTCCTGAACTGAACTTACTCCAGTTAGAAGATCTATCTATCCCTCCATCACGTCCTCTCCAGCAGCAGCTTTCCTACCTGACATTCACATCAGGCTTTTCACAATTCCCACAATGTCCATATTGAAGCACCATTGCCACCCTGGGGCTATGACTGTCCCAGCAAGTCCTTCAGCACAGCAGTTCAGGCACATTTGTAGCTTAATGTTTCATTGCAGGGCCAGCAGCATGGAATGAATACCTAACAGCAGTTGCAACTAAACTCCTGAGCAAGTCTCTGGCTGTATTCAGTCCCAGAAGAATTCATTTTCCACCCAGAGGCAGTCCCATAGTGCAAACTAATGAGAGACAGAATGCTATTCAAGACAGTCACTGGTATTTCATAGAACTCTGCTTTTGCTGACCTCCTTCTATTATTGACTCCTTCTGTTACTGCATCCTCATAACTTCATCCAACTCACATAGCAGAATCTTGACTTATCTCACTGGTACATGTAATGAGTTTGCAATGGTACCGCTCATCTAACTTGTAAGCTACTTGATTTTCTTTAGGCAAGATTCTTCTGGCATTACTGCTTCATGTTGTCATTCAACCACAGAAACACAATTCAGTTCAGGAGAAATCAAGCTAATAAATCCAGAAAGAAAACACAACTTTTGTTCCATTATAATGTTTAGTACTTTTCCTTACAAATATTTTTTTGCTTAATAATACACTGAATTCTAGATATAACAGGCACAAAGAAGTACCCAGCAACCTCTGACACCAAGAATAAGGGCACTACTTATCACTAGCATATGAACCATCACATATTAGTTGATAAAATATTGCTGGAAGTAGGCATCTGAGCAGGACACAAAGACATCCCTGTAATGACAATAAGGTTATTCCCAATACCTTGTTTCTTTCCTGTTCTTCCTTCCCTCTGTGTTTCCAATCAAATTGCACAGCCATCCCTGTAGAGAAAAGGGCTAATCAAAGAAACACGAAGGAAACAGATGTTAATTCCATAGCAGGCATCTCCCCAGCTGTACATGGGGAGATACTGCCAGGGTAGTGCTTTGCTTGCCTTCCCAGGGGGATGGCTGGGAGCAGAGGAGTGCCACCCCTTATCCTTGTGCAAGAACATCAGTTCTGAGGCTGCACTGCTTGGCTTGGCAGGACCGATTTTTAGCCAATGACCTGGCTAGCTACCTACAAGTCCTACTGCTTTTGAGACAGAGGCAGTAACAGCAGCCTGGTCCAGACACACGCCCAAGAACAGTTCTAGTAGAGTCCTAGCCCCTCCTAAAACCATGTGATTGGGAACACTGCACACTGGAGGGAAAAAAACCAACAAGCTCCTAAACTGTGAAACAATAACAACATCACATATATGTCATGTCTGTTGTGGATATCCATTCATAACTCCCAGTACAGGGATGTTGCCCTCATCTGTTGATGCTGCTCACAACTCTGTCACCACAATTCCACACCTCAGCACATGCCCTGGCTTATCTCTTGACTATGCTATTTCCTGCCTCTTCCTTTCCTGAATGAGGCTCTTACCATTCCTTTTATCAATTTTTTATTTCTGAATGAATGAAGAAATAATCAGAACCAGCTTTTTAATGAATCAATAATCAGAACCAGCTTTATTGCCAATCTGCAGTTCTCAGGTGCTTCTGTCATATTTAGTGCCAGCCCTCAGTTTTCATGTCTTAGGATTGTGGAAATTTCTGCTTTAATTTTTTCTTAAGGGTTTCTTTTTAGACCTCTTGCTTGTAAAGAAACTCCTGACTGTGTCATCTGTAAGGAACAGCTGGCAAATAATTTATTTCTAAATAATGTAGGCATTGAGCTATTCTCATGAAACCTACAGCTTCCAAAACAGTGGGAGATGAGAAATTGGATACTTACCCTTCTTTTCTCAGTGAGTACACTTTCCCCCTGAATGAGTTCTGTCCCTTTGTCCTTTCACTCAGAGCACTCTGATTAAATCCTTGCTAACTTTCAGTTAATATTCTTAGGCCGGTCAGCACATTTATATATCTGTATTTTCAATATACTTTTTAAATATACCATTTAGGATCCCATAGAGATAGAACACTTGAATGACTATTAATGCAATTTTAATGTATTCTGATGTATTTCATGTACAGCCAATATTAAAGCTGACAAAAATGAAATATAGTTTTGAGTCTTCCGTGTGGATTTTAGACAAGATATTTTGGTTTCCTTACCATATCCTTTGGTCTGACATAAATCCAAAGGCATTATTTCAATTTTTCCTTTTCACACTCTACCTACATGTGATTGCATTCTTTCTCCCTGGCATTGTACTGTACTGCCCACAAGCAACATCTGTCCCCCTTTTTTGTGTTTCGCTTGTTCCCTAGCACTTTTAAGACATCATGCACCATTAACATACCCCTTAGTGTTTCTCAAAATCAAAAAAATGACCAGCACTGAAAGAGTTTGTGAGTAGATAACATCAAGCAAACAAGTCAAGAAAGCTCCCTTTCTTCTCAGAAAATCTCTGAGATCAGCTAGTCTGTACTACTATCTTTAGGTTGTACTACCACCCATCGGCCTGAAGTAGAATCAACAAAAGCAGCTGAGTGGACAAAGCCTCTGCTCTGCTGCTGCAGCACAGCCTGCCATAGCAGCTCAGCTCCTACAGGGATGTGAATCCCAGCTGCTGGAAACTACTCAGCCCTGATGGATTTAGCTGCAGTGGCTAAAAAGATACTGACTCCTGTTATGGTCCTCCTATAGCTAATATCTGACAGGGGTTTTGGCTTTTCAAGGGTTTTCTTGGAAGTTGATACAAGACTAGTTTTCTTTTCTATGAAATGTGAGGGAGTTTTAAAAAGTATCACTCAAAAAGAATTTTAGGTGTTTTTTTACCTTTTTTTTTTAAACGGGAACATTATTTACCAATTTCAAATATAAAGTTATTTTCACTGATGAAGATGCAAGCTATCTTGCTCTTCTTTCTCATTCTGGGAGGTCTTTCACTGAGGATCACTCTTTACAGCTTAAGCTTGCTACTTAACTCTTAGTATTGCAGGTAAAAAAAGCTACTTAACCTTGAAGGTTATTGTTAGCAGAAGTAATGAAATGCCACAGGTTTTGATGCCAATGTATCCAGTGCATCTTTAAGTAACTTATCTTATTTGATCAGATAAATCATCAAACCTGTTTCTTTTCATTTCAGTCATATGCAACCTTCTGTAATTTCGCTGGGCTTTACTGCAGTTGCAGCAGCGCTGCTTGACTGGAACAAAATATGCTGGTCCAAAAATAATTAAATACAAGCATCAATCCTTATGTGCTGACTTCAGGCATAGTTAGTCATATAACTAAATATCTATGTAAGACAGGTCATGCTGATTTTTGTCCAGGAGCTATGAAAAGTGTAGACCTCTAACATTCAGTCCAATCCAACTGTGATATAACCTCACTGTGAATATCCTGTGAATGCAGCTTCAGTGACATATTGACATACATTGTACAGAAAACTGGTAATTTTTAGAAAGCTGCAGCATTAGTTTCAATTAGCATTAGGCTAATACTAATTAACATTGGTCTAAAATGTACATAAGTGACATATTGACATACATTGTACAGAAAACTGGTAATTTTTAGAAAGCTGCAGCATTAGTTTCAATTAGCATTAGGCTAATACTAATTAACATTGGTCTAAAATGTACATAACTGTAAGAATATGAACACTTCTAGTATTACATTTGCTAGGATTGCTTTAAAATGTTTGCTTAATGACACAGGAGATTGGTATGTAGATTCCTTTGTTGATATTAAACATTAGCTCATTTCATGTGTCTGATACCCAACCTTTAGCAGCTCTGCACAGTAACTACATCTTGCTTTACACCAGTTCTACATGAAAAGCTCTTCATGTTAAAAACAGGTGATGTAGCCCCATAGTTACTGCCTTGTATCTTGGAACTCAGGCAAGAGGAAAACGTTGTGTAGGGGAAGATGCAAGTACAGCCTTCTGGGGCTGTGGATATTGGTATCACTGGATTTTGAGATCCAGATTTGGTTGGTGTGCTGGTTTGATCTTGGTTGGTATTGGGGAGGAAGGAAAGGAAGACATCCCCGGAAATAGTTCTCCTGAAAGAGGCTCTTGAGAATTTCAGTGAGAGCCA